>JAVTVY010016925.1:0-60177 GCA_036873755.1 Hanleya hanleyi | reverse complement strand
AAATCGTTCACGAGTTATTGTCCGAACAAGAAAATCTAAGATCCAACTGCTTATAATCCAATATTGCACATTGCTGAAAAACAATCCCAACCGTCCTCTCGCCAATGTAAAGGCACACCCCAAGTTTGAAGTTGATTGGTTAAATCGTTCACGAGTTATTTGACAAGATCAACCTGCTTAAAATCCACTGAAATCCAGTATGGCTCATGGTGGCCATATTGGATTAAGCACGTCCTTGAAAAACAATCCTAATCCTCCTCTCAACAATGTCAAGGCACTCCCCAGGTATGAAGTTGATCGGTTGAATCGTTCTCGAGTTATTGTCCGGAAAAGATCCAACTGCTTATAATCCAATATGGTTGACGGCGGCCATATTAGATTACGCACATTGCTGAAAAACATTCACAACCGTCCTTTGACCAATGTCAAGGCACACCCCAAGTTTGAAGTTGATCGGTTAAATCGTTCACGAGTTATTGTCCGAAAAAGAAAATCTAAGATCCAACTGCTTATAATCCAATATGGCTGACGGCGGCCATATTGGATTATGCACATTGCTGAAAAACAATCCCAACCGTCCTCTCACCGATGGCAGGGCACTCCCCAAGTTTGAAGTAGATCAGTTGAATCATACTCCAGTTATTGTCTGGACAAGATCAAACTGCTTAAAATCCACTGAAATCCAGTATGGCTCATGGTGGCCATATTGGATTAAGCACGTCCTTGAAAAACAATCCTAATCCTCCTCTCAACAATGTCAAGGCACTCCCCAGGTATGAAGTAGATCGGTTGAATCGTTCTCGAGTTATTGTCCGGAAAAGATCCAACTGCTTATAATCCAATATGGTTGACGGCGGCCATATTAGATTACGCACATTGCTGAAAAACATTCACAACCGTCCTCTGACCAATGTCAAGGCACACCCCAAGTTTGAAGTTGATCGGTTAAATCGTTCACGAGTTATTGTCCGAAAAAGAAAATCTAAGATCCAACTGCTTATAATCCAATATGGCTGACGGCGGCCATATTGGATTATGCACATTGCTGAAAAACAATCCCAACCGTCCTCTCACCGATGTCAAGGCACTCCCCAAGTTTGAAGTAGATCAGTTGAATCGTACTCCAGTTATTGTCCGGACAAGATCAAACTGCTTAAAATCCAATGAAATCCAGTATGGCCGATGGTGGCCATATTGGATTAAGCACGTCCTTGAAAAACAATCCTAATCCTCCTCTCAACAATGTCAAGGCACTCCCCAGGTATGAAGTAGATCGGTTGAATCGTTCTCGAGTTATTGTCCAACAAGATTCAACTGCTTACAATCCAATATGGCTGACGGCGGCCATATTAGATTACGCACATTGCTGAAAAACAATCCCAACCGTCCTCTCACCAATGTCAAGGCACACCCCAAGTTTGAAGTTGATCGGTTAAATCGTTCACGAGTTATTGTCCGGACAAGAAAATCTAAGATCCAACTGCTTATAATCCAATATGGCTGACGGCGGCCATATTGGATTATGCACATTGCTGAAAAACAATCCCAACCGTCCTCTCACCGATGGCAAGGCACTCCCCAAGTTTGAAGTACATCAGCTGAATCATACTCCAGTTATTGTCTGGACAAGATCAAACTGCTTAAAATCCAATGAAATCCAGTATGGCCGATGGTGGCCATATTAGATTACGCACATTGCTGGAAAACAATCCCAACCGTCCTCTCGCCAATGTCAAGGCACCCCCCCCGCCCCCCATTTTGAAGTTGATCGGTTAAATCGTTCACGAGTTATTGTCCGGACAAGAAAATCTTACGGAATTACGGAATTACAAAATTACTGAATTACGGACACCGGTGTTTCTAAGTCCTCCCCCTACTAAGTAGCGGGGGACAATAAAGAATCCGATGAGCGGTTCTCAAGTTATCGCTTGGAAATGAATTTCGGCATTTACCACCGGGTGGCGTCACCTGCTAGCGCAAGAGCGCGCAATGCAATCCCACGCGACATCTCGTGGCACGTTATATGCATACCAAATTTGAGGACAACCCGCTAAGTGGTTCTCAAGTTATTGTCCGGATACCCAATATAGATTTTGCCACCAGGTGGTCGGCGCTACATGTAAACACAAGTGGGCGAAACGCAATCTTAAGCGACATCTCATGGCATGGTAATATACATTCCAAATTTGAAAAGAATCTGACAAGCACTTCTCGAGTAAGTTATCGCCTGAAAATGAATTGGTGGCACCACCTGTTGTCGAAAGTGGGCAAAATGCAATCTCCAACGGCATGTCACCATGGCATATGCAAACCAATTTTGGAAATAATCCGATGAGCGGTTCAATTTATTGCCCAGAAATAAATTACAAATTTTGCCACCAGGTGTCGCCACCTGTGTGAGCAAGTGAGCGAAACACAATCCCAAGCGACATCTCATGACATGGTATATACATAATAAATTTGAGAAGAATCCATTGAACGGTTCTCAATTTATTGACCAGAAACAAATGTTGGATTTTGCCGCTAGGTGGCACCACCTGTACGCGCAAGTGAGCGAAATGCAATCCCAAGTGACAGCTCATGGCATGGTATAAATACATATCGAATTTGAGAAGAATCTGATGAATGCTTAAGTTATTGCCTGGAAACGGATATCAGATTTTGTCATCAAGTGGCGCTACCTGTAGTCGTACGTGGATGAAACGCAATTCCTAGCGACACCTCATAGCATGGAAAATACGCATACCAAATTTGAAAACAATCCGGCGAGTGATTCTCAAGTTATTGCCCGGAAACAAATTCATAGAATGAATTAGCCCCACTAAATCACCCAACCCCAGCCTCTCAAAATCTGTGAATTAACAGACGACATATTTGAGCAAGAAGCTACTGCCACTGGAAAATTAACGAATACACGCATAAAATTATATAAATACAAATGTAACTTGAACATATCAGACCTGAAACTATACACGAACATTAAAAACACAAAAACATGGACACTATAAATAAGAAAGCGTCAGAACTCTTTCTTGTGGAGTAAGAACTCTATCTTGTGCTGTGTTAGCAAGACGAAGAGTCAGTCAGTTTCTTCAGCATCCCTATATGTATCCGGTTGACCATTCGGGTCAAATATTTGACCCCTAGGGTCAAACATAGATACATAAAAATATCACAAGAACCAAAAATGATCCCCGTGACGATTTGTATCTCAGCCACGCTTTTGTTGTAGATGTTCACGTGGACATCTTGAATGCCACGACCACACGACCCCTAGCACCGGCTTGAGTGGTATTAGATACAAATATCGATAGCAATGATGTTATATCCCTATAAGGTCATCTGTGAGGACCTATGTGAAATATTAGTAGACTGCCAGTTCTTATTCAGAACACAGGCATTGCACTGCATGGCTCACGATCCCATTCTTCTCAAGGATGGTGCGTCTTGGTGTTAAGAGATTCCGTTTTGTCCTTGGATTGTCTGTCTTAGTGCGTGGGACCCGTTTTTGGTGATTATTTGACCCCTTAATTGTTTTCTGAACTTTAATTTAAATGTGATTAAACTGAACTGACCATATTCGTACTGCTGTTCTTCCTTGCCATAAAAACTCGAGACCTTATCTCGGGTGAAAATATACCATTCTTTTTATTATTGTCCAAAACACTTCTCTTCTTATACCGGAATAATTTCTGGGGGAAAAGTGTTTCACTATACGAGATTTTCGTCGTCATACTTTCCGCAATGAAATTCAACACGTACTACAATGAAATCGGATTAACACCTGACCCGTAGGAGGCCGTGATGGCTTGCGGTATTAAACGGGCCAAAACTGATAAACTGTCTGGTAAACTTATCCGAGAAACACATTCAGCAGAAATTATTCCATTGTGTCCCATAATATTTCCAATACCGTTGGAGAATATACACAGAAGACAATTGGTTTGACACTTGTTTGTTTTGTGAATTACACGACAGATGAAACTTTGTTCACCGTTAATCAATTGTATACGGAATCACAACACATCAACTCTTCAGCGCTTCAAGATTGAATTGATTCGACGATGGCCATGCAGCTAGCAAGCATGTCAGTGTAATCACATTCAATCTGATTGAAATAGATTCCTATCTGCTCCCCCATTTGGATATGTCGCGTGCTTGCATTTAACTCGAGTGTCAACACATTCTGAGAACTTTTCATAGTGCTTTGAAGTGAACATTAATGGTAGAGAATTTTTGGTTGGCTCAGACGAATCAAACTCTGCGGTGGCGGGGTGTCTTCTGATGTTGCCGCGGTCCCGACATTGTGCACCATACACAGCCAGAAAAACGGTGTTGGCCCAACACCATTTTTTAGTGTTGAGGCCAGTTCAACACCAATAAGTGGTGTTGAGAAACGGTGTTGACATAATTCAACACCAAAATGTGGTGTTGAGGCCAGTTCAACACCAAAAAACGGCGTTGAGAAAATGGTGTTGACCCAATCCAACACTGAAAAATGGTGTCGAGACCAGTTCAGCACCAAAAAACGGTGTTGAAAGAATGGTGTTGAAAATCTAACACTGAAAAATGGTGTTGAGACCAGTTCAGTTGAGGTTGGTAATCGTTTGCAATCGATAAAATATTATTAATAATGTAACATTTAACAGCTCAAAGAATCAATTGTGTGATAAAGACTACAGAAAAGAATAATAAACAGCTATAAATACAACAGTGGCTTAACTCAGCTGCCAAATTTCTGGGGTGACGCCGTTATTGTCGGCATATAGCACATACCAGTACGTGAGTTCTATTGATATCTCCACATGTTAATCTGTATAATTAACAGCTTTATAAAAGCAGAAGAAAAAAAAATTATTAAAACAAATTATCCGTAAAGGGCTATATGCTGACAATAACGCTAAAACAAGTATATTTGCGTTATTTACTATTTCCTGATCAATAAGTCAATCATTAAGGCAATCATTCAATCTGTATAATTAACAGCCTTATGAAAACAGAAGGAGTGAAACAGATTATCCGTGCTATATGCTGACAATAACGGTGTTTACCGCTGTGTTAACCCCAGGATTCCGACGGCTGGGTAAGCGCCCTGTAGCTCGCTGTCGTAGGGTTGTTTAAAGCTGAATTGGTTTGAAAAATTACTTTATACCAAGCAAGTAGACAAAGAAGTTGGAATTTTCCAGTCATAATTGCCGTATACGTATAGGGTAAACTTACTTGTACGTATTTTGCCGGTTTATTGCGACACACAGTGCGCTTTACTGCCAGCTTTTCAACTTTTCATTGGAAAAAGAAACACAAAGGAGATGGTATTGTAAGGCGGGGTTTTTGCCCACAGCCAGCCGACTCATAGGAATGTACATTTCTTCTCTCCATCTGTCAATCACAATGCAATGTACAACTTGTCGTCGGCGGCAACCGTCAATCAACGGACTGAATGTTACGGTGAACCATGATAGCTTCACATATATTCGGTACCAAGGCGTTATTATTTTACCACGTTGCAGTCGATTTTAAATACACAATTTAGGCGAATATATTGCCGTTGAAACAGGTAGCGACTGATCGTTCGATTTCAACGTTTGACTGGCCCGTAATGTCCACACGGTATCGTGTCATCGCTAAACAATATTTATTTTATAATATATATTATATTTATTATTGGTTCATATCGATAGCCTAAAGCGCAATTTTACTTTTTACAAAAATGAGAAAGATTGAAATAACTTGTCGACGTCACACATGTTGCCCTCCTGGGATTCGAAATCGGTAAAAGAAAAATTCGAGGCGCTTGTGATTCAACGTGCGTATCCACTACACCACGACATACGAACAACCGTAACATGCTATTTTGTCACTTTAATCTACTTACGAAAACTTCAAACGTTATGAATCATAACTTTTCATTTTTTAGTATGAAGGACACCTTGGACCAAAAAGATCTTCCAGCAGTGGGAATATAATGTTACCACACACCACTAGGTTAAATGGCGTTCTGGTCCAAGGGGTCCTTCGTGTCTAAATGCGTGTCTGAAGGACTCGATTAAAGCCGGGGACACACTAGGCGATTTTGTACGCCCGATCCATTTTCGCTTGCGGAATCGTGTAGTGTGTCTGATTGTGCGACGCCGAACTTTGGTAGCGAACACGTGCGCCCGACCAATCGGCCATATTCAACATGCTGAATATTGGCGATCAATTTCGGCCGGATTTTTATCGGTGGCGTAGAGATCGGCCAGCGATAAAAAATCGCCTAGTGTGTCCCCGGCTTTAGACCCTTTTTTCACGAAATAGCACAAACTGTGGATTTCAGTTTCATGTGATAACTATAATCATAACGCAATCACGCTAAAACTTTCACATATTGTGTACTTATATTTTCTCTTGCCGTTACATTAAAACATAAGTGTTTTTAGGACATTTTATTTTTTCGATTTCAACCGCACCACGTATAGGCCAAAATCCCGCCTTATCGTACCATCACCTTTGCAAATGACGGACGGATTTTACTATTCTCTGTCTAGTGCTTCCGCCGAGGTCCGCGCGCCCCGCATCTATCCTTATATAAGACAATGCCGGGCTGGCTGGCCCAGAGTATTCCAAAACCAGCATAGCTAACAGTTATAACATCGAACAAAGGAAATACACAAATCTCATGGCCTATAAAGCGTATGTTGATTTCCCACACCTATAAGCGCTGCGTTGATCAGTTCCTTCACCTATAAAGTGAATATTAAACGAAAAGACCTATCCGGCGTTGAATGGTTCTGTTCACCTATAAAGTGAATACTGAACGAAATCACCTAGACGGTGCATGCCCACCTACCATAAATTGGTGCAGGCTCTGACAATATGCAGATGCATTCAACTTTAATATATGGAATGAAACACCTATGCCGTACGTGCCCATCTACCATAAACTGGTGCAGGCTCTATTAATATGCAGATGTTAACTAAGTGTTAACACACACCAGCTCAACACCAATTAACAGTGTTAACTAACACCAATAAATGGTGTTAAAGCTGGCTCAACACCATTTTTTAGTGTTGACTTGACAAGTGCTGATGCTGGCTCAACACCAATTAACAGTGTTAACTAACACCAATAAATGGTGTTGAAACCGGCTCAACACCATTTTTTAGTGTTGACCGACGAGTGCGGATGCTGACTCAACACCGAATAACGGTGTTAACTAACACCAAATAACGGTGTTAACTAACACCAATAAATGGTGTTGGGGCAATATGGTGTAGGTCGTAACTCAACACTGTTTTTTGGTGTTGAAGTCAACACCAATTTTTAGTGTTAATTAACACCATTTTTCTGACTGTGTAATACGGGGTAGATATATCTGGGACGAATATCTATACTCGTCCCAGGATATATGGACTGGTCTTTGGCGTAAACCTTGGGGTAACCTTACCCCTTCCTGACTGCAAGTGGATTAGTCCAGATGCGACCGAGATGTCATAATGCTATCAAATATTCATGGCATGGGTGCTGAGAACACCAAATTCAAATGGAATACGTAAGATCCTATATAGCGACGTGTACGATTGGGAAGCATTGATAGGATATTAATTTATTAAGATTGAGTCACATTATTATACTGGGGAAAATCTTTATCGGACCAGCTAGTCCTATGAATGGAAAATAACTCCTAAACAGCACGGTGACACTTTCTATGGCTTTACATCGTTCGATGTGCAAAGAACAAATGGAAATCTTCAGCAAAAAAATCTATTTCTTTTCAACAACCAGAGCATTTCACAGATAATTTCTCTGTTCTCCAATCGCTCTGGAAAAGTACCGCCATCTATCTCATGATACAAAGAGCTATTATAGTCTGTCCATTTTAATTAGTCGTCCACTTTGAAGCTTGTCAATAATCAGCAGTTAACTCTGCATAAATTTCAACAAAGGTCAACAATGCCGTGTACGGTCATAGAGGTGTGTGTGGTTTATCATTCGGCAATTTCACTGGGAATGGGATATAAGGGACACTCCCAAGGACCGCCTGTTATTACTGTATTCGGCATCAATGACCTTTGTGACAGTAGACATGAATATATTATGACGTCTCCCTATGTAATTGAGGCCCGGTATATAAACAACTGTACTGGAGTTTTGTACAGAGAGAATTAAAAAGTTAGTTCAAGCCTGATATATTATCGATATCACAGAGAAATGTTAGACATTTTGTAGAGTTCAGCGTGTTATACACACTGCAAAAAAGAAAATTGTTGCAGGATTAACTATTGATTTTTGCAAGCTCCAAAGTAGACGATTAATTAAAATGGACAGACTTTAGTCTCTTTCACAGACCTTCCGCATATTTTATACCCAGGAACATTTACATATGCACTTACCACATTTAGGTTAAAAAATAACAACATAGCATATTTATAAATGCATAAATAATTGGTTTCTTTTCCAGTGAAGTCTAGATGTGGCCGTCTAGATGTCCACCCACCCTCTATTTACCTAACGCATAAACGACAGTATTCTAATGGTTGTTCTGATTTTTCTCGTAAGGACAGTTTGATAATAAGATAATTAACATAGATATATGTATTAAGCCTGTTGTGTGGCGTATGATTTCTGACTTCTGGGGTCGGAGTTTCCACATCTGACTTCCAAATTCGGACAAATAAGCGATTTAAATATAGGTATGGGCCTGACCTGTTTTGCTGAAAGACCACGACACACGGACAATGCATTTCGTTTTTTACGGCGCAACAAAACAAGTATACATTCATGCAAAGAATCTAACATTATCGCTTGGAAGGCCTCATGCGGTTGCATGAAGATAAACCAGCCCTAAATTAATGGAAATAATGTATGAACCATCAGGATTAGAATTACCCACGAGTTCGAATTCTGCACCTGGAGGTCTGAACTCAGAAGCCTGAATTCAAAAGTCCGAAAGTCTGAACTAAGGTGTTCAATGAGGTCACGAAGAAATCTAACATATAGAGTCGAGAAATCCCAAGTATTAGATACATCTATATTCGGTATGTGTAATTTCCTGTCTAGTTCTTCCGTAAGACGTTTTGAGATTTTACGTATCCATATGCATTCCACATCTGAATTTCTTGAAATGGCAGCACAATAATTCTCCAGCCCTGATTTAACTGCATGACTCTTTTTGACAAAGTGACAGTCATTTAGTTTTACAACGTTTGGAACTAGCTATAAATCTAGCTTTGTATGGCGTATATGCAGTACAATTTTGGAAAATCGGTACGAGTGGTAGGAAGGGAAATATTAAACATTTATAAACAATGTTTCTATTTGTTACTAAATCAAACCTGCTTTAATTTCAATGCCTTAATCTCCATTAAGCTGCACATTCAAACGTAGAAAACGGAAGTAAAACTAAAAGTTAACTCCCCTAGGAGAGAGTTATCCGCCCCTAGGAGAGCTCTCACTCTTCCCAACGTGGTTACTATATAAGCCAGAGCCAGCCCATTCTCGCCCTCTTTCTCATTGTAACAAACCGAGACCAGTAGTGAACCAGGCCGCGGTACGAGGGGACGGACGCGAGGGCCCATTAAATTAAAGCAGGTTTGATTTAGTAACAAATAGAAACATTGTTTATAAATGTTTAATATTTGCTTCCTAAATCGTAAACCTGCTTTAATTTCAATGCCTCAGTACCAACATATGGAGGAGGGAACCTCGGCCATGTAGTAGATTCAAAAGCAGGCTAAGTAACCGCTGGGAAGACACAGACATGGGTATAAGCATGAGACATCAATAATCAACAATTGAAACCCTGGTCAAAGACGTAAAGGTTAAAATGTGGATAAGATACAGTTGTACTTATCTTGCATGTCTACATCCATGTAGCTGTGCTCGTGGTGTGGTAGCAACTCTACCAAGATGTCAGAATCCCTTGCCACTAAAGCTGTAGGCCTTCTTGGTAGGCATTTGTATGAAACTCTTGGGGCTTCGCCACTGGGAACATACATGCAGGTACTTGGCTGTACCTATAAGCTTCGGGTGAAGCATAACTGTCCGGGCTTAAAGGGAGCCAAGCCACACCATGGAGGTTCTACCGAGATCTGCGTTAACTCGGACCGCTGGAATCAGAGTCCAGAGTGCCAACCATTACACCATAGAACCCTTCTCCACCATGGAGGTTCTACCGAGATCTGCGTTAACTCGGACCGCTGGAATCAGAGTCCAGAGTGCCAACCATTACACCCTTCTCAGTCCACCATCTGGGAGGAAGTCAGTTGAAACTGAAATGACAAGCAGAACTGCAGTAAAGTCAAAGATTAAAAGACAGAATTGTGTCAGGTCTAAAATGATGACTTGAGATATAGCGGCTGCCAAACTGACCTATTACTACTGAGTAGATAACATAAATATCCAATAATTTTTAAGATAACATTTATATCCAATTATTTTTAAGATAACACTCTCAGTAAGGTACAATTACTAGAGCTGGAAAAAAGGTCAGACTGTGCGAAACACGAATCCATGTCCTCAGAGTTCGATACCAAATCGCCAGCCGAAACAGCAAACGGACCAGACCACACGGTCGTCTCAGCCTCTATCTAAAATGATCACAGGTATGACAATAAATCTCCACAGAAGAACCCTGGTCGGTAATGCAGAGGGTAATTATGGAGTAGTAATAGAAGATACTTATCTAACTTATCTTTTGAGTGTCTTCCTCCATGTAGGAGGAATGACACAGACATGGGCATAAACATGAGACATCAACAGTGAACAAGTGAAACCCTGGTCAGAGACGCAAAAGGTTAAATCCTGGATAAGAAACAGAAGTACTTATCTTGAATGTCTCCATCCATGTAGCTGTGCTCGTGGTATGGTATGCAACTTCTACCAAGATGTCCGAATCCTCTGCCACTAGGGCTGATAGGTCTTCTTGGTAGGCATTGTATGACACGTGAGGCTTAGCCTCGGATGGACCATACATGCAGATACTTGGCTGTACCTATAAGATCGGGTGAAGCGTAAACTGTCCGGGCTTAGAGGGCGTCAAGCCACACCATGGAGGTTCTACCGAGATCTGCGTTAACTCGGACCGCTGGAATCAGAGTCCAGAGTGCCAACCATTACACCATAGAACCCTTCTCAGTCCACAATCGTCTTACGTCCAACTTGTCTTGTGAGTTGGGCGTAGGTGACGCAGCTGAGATCATCCAGAAGGAAATCAGATTCAACCTGAAAGACACAAGCAAAACCGCAGTTAGGGTAAGGAATACACTCACCATAGTGTCAGGCATCTAGAATGATGATACATCTTAGGTTGATGATGAAAGGTCCAAGGCCGTCCATCTGACTTTATAACTTCCTTCATATATGATCATGATAATGTGGACTAATGATATAATTGAGAACGAGATGAGATGATACAGCAAGATGGTTGCCTTGCTGCAATGGTGACAATTTTGCACCCCCCCCCCTCTTTTTCTGAAATAACTTACCACGTGCTGGGTAGCCCCCACTGGCCCAAGCGTGGTCACACTATCTGATTGCACCGATATATCACACAGATAGAAATTTGTGAACGTGGAGTATGTTGTCCAGACACAAGACTGGACAATGTCATGGAGGGACAAGTTCTTCCATAAAGGCCATGCGTAGCGATGGCACGAATCTCATGGGAAGAAGCAGTATACAGTAGCGGGGAGGCGTCAATTACCAATTGATGACCATTTTATGGTCTTCTTCAACCACGCGTCAATGGAATTTTCGTAATGTCATGCAATTGCAGACGGGCGAAACGACTGAAATAACAGGCGCCGAGAGCCGCGAGCGGATTCGGTACGAGTAAGATAGTGGCGAATGGCTCGTACAGAGCAAAACAAAAGGTCGCCTTCGAGCCCAAGTACGAAGTCTGAAAAACGCCGGAATAGAGTACGACCGATGAGCGCACGAACCTAAGCGAACAGACTCATTTTGGCGATAAACTCTGGAACGGAACGAAAGGAAAATGCGAGACCAATCTGCCATCCCAGTCATGGAATATCTCTCAAAAACATGAAGATCAGACACTCTAGACGCCAAAGCAAAAGCCGCCAGAAAAGCCGCCTTGTAGGACACAGCTTTAGAGAAGCGGATAGAAAGGGTTCAAAGGGCGGACGAATCAAAACACACAGAACCACCCGATATCGCATTACGGTAACAGTAAGTACGACGCGAATGTAAGGCGAATGCGCGAATAAGCGCAGAGATATATCGTTAAGGCTAATGTCGATACCAGAGGTAAGACGTGACACCCAAGCCAGAGCAGATCGATACCCTTCAATGGTGCTAATAAGAAACTTCCTATCCCGGTGAAGATGAAGGAGGAAGTCAGCAACGAGGGAAATAGAGACAGAGTCGGGATCGGCGTAACGTCCTCGGCACCAGGACAAATAAATCCGCTGCAGAGACCGAACCCGAAAAACGAACGTAGTGAGTAAGGTCCTGCATAGAAATGAAAAACCCTAAGTTGATGACAGAACCATAATGTCAAAGTCTAACAACTGGTGCAACCGACTATACGGGAATAAAGTACTTGATGGAGAAAGTCGAAAAACTGTCCCCCAAGTACACCACGAAAACCATTGTGTCGTTTAAGCACAATACTAAGGTAAACGGATCTCAACACAAAATGTTTGTGTGTTAAAGTCAACATGGTTCTGAGTTAAACAAAAATCAACACAAAACTGTGCTGAATTCAATTACAAGCGTCTAGACCATAATTCACAATCCAGGCGACGTCCCTCACTATCCACGTCCATAATCCAAAGACCTAATCCATTTCCATATAACAGTATTAGACCAAACACTGTAGATTCCAACATAATTTTGTTATATCAACACAAAACCGGAATCAAAAATGCTTGAACAAAAACTCTCTTCGTAGTGCAACGACGCACCTAAGTAAATCACCATGTGAAAAAATCCGAGAGGAACTGATATAAATGGAAGGATGACGCTAAGCGGACGGACTTCCACTCCTGCCGACGATGGAGCATCGAAGGAAGTGCCGAAAAACGAAGATGAATGGATATAAAATATACAACTCGCAAATGAAGCAATGACGTGAAACACGGCGTTATGGCGTACCGGAACGTGGAAAAATGAGAGAAACGTTGTGTGTGATAATAGTAATTTCCGCATTCGCAACATAATGTACATACATGCTCAAAATAGAGCAGGATACAAACTTATAAAAGTACACGACGTAACGGCGAGAAACGACGGACAACGAGACGACGTAATGTAACGTCGTAAAGGTGTGCGAAGCGAGAAAAAGAGTTGCAACACAGTAACCCCGAATTCGATTATCGTAAGCTGAATGGGCTAACTGGTAAATATTATGGATCTTTGTGTCAGTGAACATGAATACTGTGATAGTGAACATGATTACATTATGACCTCTCCCGATGTAATTTGTCTCCTGTACATGAAAAGCAGTACTGGAGTTTTATATGGAGAGAATATTCACATTTACAAACAATGTTACTATTTATAACCCAAAAATAGTCACACCACCGACATCCAGAACAAAGAGATTTCAACGTAAGCGAGAAATATCCTCAAAGAAATTTAAAATTCCCGAAGAGAGGAAACACATTTAAAGTCTCTCGTCGGCAGGAAGGAAAGGTTATTAAAAATTTAGAATTTGAAATGACCTAGCACGAACAAGTTGTCGAGAAGCAGAAACGGTAAGTACATTACTAAAGAGCAGTATAATGTTCTTGTAGACTGTACCGGTCATCAAGAAGACTTCACGAATTTGCGTGTCATTCCATATCGTCGAACAAGAGTATTTCTAAAGATTTTCCGGAGAAATACACTCACCCTCACGCTAACAAATTTTAAATTTTCTCAGAGAGAAGAAAATAAAAAATAATGCTCAACTCCATCTGATTTATAAGCGTAATACAGTATACAGATGGGACCAACTTGGTGAGAAACAAACATCACAATGCAAATAACAGAATTTTGTGTTTCAAAGAATAGCACACTTTCACAATAAACAATGGGTGAATAGGCTTACTCACTCACGATAAACCAACACGTGATCTCTTTGTTGTTCGACACACCCTCAATTACATAAAGAGATCAGAAAAGAAGCTCATTAAAATGCAACAAATGGTCGTAGTAAATAGGGTTGAATTGTGGTTACGTACACAAATGCAACAATCACGTAAACATGAAAGACAGATAAAACCTCTGTAAGTTCTCTCGTGAACACAGGATATCAAAATCACATAATAATACTTGATATAACAAGAGAATTACCTTTTGGTAGGACCAAAGAATTGAATGCATGAAGGTGAAAAACTACCAAAAACTGCAAGTCCGAACAAAAAATACAACAACAACATGGAACATTGACGGACTGCTAATAAAGAATCGGATTTCCCCGGCGGGGGAAAACCTCCCGCGTCAGAACGAGGATAGATTCACAATACTCGTAAAGATTTATACAACAAATCAATGGATAAAATCGTGAATCAACGAAACAAAAACCTGTTCGTTTACAGCACAGATCACAATAGGCTCACATACTGACCGACAAACAAAACGGAATGGTGAGAGCCAATAAAAACCCACATCAAACACAGCGGGCCGAAACTCATTGTTTGTGTGGAGACGCAAATTGAATACACACTGCCCTAATGCAGGACTGTGTTATTAGTTAAGATTTCATAAATACTTTTTGAAAAACATCGTCAGACGAACATTTCAATATATATAAAAATCAAGACTAAAATTTTCAAATCTCCGAAACATAATTTTAGCGACGTACGTCCGAAGACACTAACACGTGGCTGACTCAAGCGAGTCCAACATTCGCCCCGCAACCTCCATAGATCGAGAAACAGAGTAAATAAACTCTGTTTAGATATAATGGAGAAACTGACACACGACGACGTTTATTTGATTTCTTCTTTCTAGAAGAAACATGTGGTAAACCGATAGGCAAAAGCGAAATAACATGAGGCAAAGAATTCTTTTGTCTGACGGAGATAATGGAATGCCCAGGCAAGACCGACCTGGTCTTTGTTAAGCCGGACAAAGGAACGGGTTTCGGTACGGGTCAAACTGTCTAACAATCTAGAATTATCTTCGTGTAGAATAGTCCCGCTTGGCGGAATATATACCGACGCGGGCGAAACTGGATCTTGACCAACTCGGTCAAGATCCTCTGTCTACCTCCGAAATAGACGGGTCATCACAAGCATGTAAAAGAAAAGCACGACGAGCTTGGGCATAATTCCTCCAAGTCGTCGCGTCCCATAACACACATTCCGCGCACGTGGTCGCTCGATAATACAATTCTTTACAAGAAAAACAAGCCGTGTGGGCGTCCAATGGGGACAAAATCTGCCCGCACATACGACAAGGAATAGAAGTCGGAACCTCAGACATAATAATGCAATAAGGAAGTTCCGAATAACAAACAGAAGTCACACTTGATAAAGGATATAACCAGCGAAACAACAACAATCGTTGAAAATTGAATCCAAACACTTCCCTAGATGTGCACTGCTCGAGAGCAAACAGGAGAAAGAGGACGAGAATGGGCTGGCTCTGGCTTATATAGTAACCACGTTGGGAAGAGTGAGAGCTCTCCTAGGGGCGGATAACTCTCTCCTAGGGGAGTTAACTTTTAGTTTTACTTCCGTTTTCTACGTTTGAATGTGCAGCTTAATGGAGATTAAGGCATTGAAATTAAAGCAGGTTTACGATTTAGGAAGCAAATACCTCTTTTCTGGAGAAACTGTGTTTGTTGAATATATCTTCCAAAGTATTTCCAGTGGAGGAGAGGTCGATACAGAGAAGCAGGTGTTAGAGCTAAACCCAACTCCTTAATCAGCATATGGTAACTGTTGCCAAAATATGACGAGATTTTGCTGGTGGACGACGCGTCCCCAAGGCTAGCCCTCTGTACAAATCACATGATGAAGAATGAAGCGGTTGGTCGGCGTCGAGCCTCACAGGTATATGTTCTGAATATAAATTATATTAATACTCCCTAGTTTGGGCCGATTTTTTTTTCTATCCGACGGTCACATAGTTCATCATTTTCCAACAGATGACTGGATATGGCTATTACATCATCGCTCTGAAATATTTGAATGTAATAGCGCTAAAGCCTGTGCTAAGGGCTGTGTGGTCATGCCATTTAGTATGTCCAAATCAGCAGCTTCAATAAAATCGTGGCTGGGATACAAATCACAGGGATCAGTTTAGTCCTTGTGGCGTTTTCAGAAATATACAGTCAGTTTTTACAGTATATTTTTCGGTGGGGTGTATACGAAATCTTGTCAATTCGCCCGCATCGTTTTCCACCACCCTTTTACTGTTGCATTTAATAGTTATATTTACATATATTACATCATTTTTGGGTCTTCTAGAAGAATAACGAAGTTACTTTGGATGTCTGCAAGAACTTGCACCATGAGGTCTCTCAACATTTGTTTTGCTTGGGGAAGGATATTTCAATTAATGTGGTGGATAGTATTGACAACCTTGTCTTTGGCAAGATCCAACCAGTCTACAAACATGTAGGCCCAACTATCTCATTTCAATCACTCATCAATGTACTATTCACGTGCGCTAAGGATAATGTTTTGCTCGGCCATGAGACTGATATTGTCATCTGGAACTAAGATTGCTACCATACTCTCATCCAGTGGAACAGGTGTTATATGAACTGAATTGATGACTTGATCACGGTATGGTTTCGCGCTTACTTATATTGTTATTACTGTTATGGTTGAACAGATCCGGCATTCAGAACGTTTTCATTTTCCAGCAACTCCATAGGCTAATTTTATCCAGGCTACAGTTTCATCAGAATTTGGAATTTCGATGACCACATACACCTCAGGTTTACAGTAGTCCTGTAGTCTGTGAGAATCTCACCTTGGCCGTGCCAAAGGTGCTTCCCTGTTTTCTCAAAAGACAGTTCTCAGGGTTTCAGGAAGAACTACTTGTAAGATCTTTTACTTGCATGATTATGAATTCTTCTTTGATGAAGTCTGTTGTCTTCACTGGCCAGTCATTTGATGCAGAAGTTTCATTTGATGCAGAAGTGACCGTCGATTGGTTTCATGCTATCCCCATCCTTGGCTCATTGTTTTGTTTCTCAAACAATCCACCTCATCTGTGATAAAAGTGGACTGATGTGTGACCAATTCTGTGGGACCAAGGCTAGGAAGCGAAAGTATGTCATTTTTACTTCTGCGATGACTAGTACTGCTGAGCTATGATCTGTACTCTGTCCAAATCGGTGCAGCTCTCCACTCTAGATAGTAGGTGTGAAGGGCACGAGTAATTCACTCACCTCCTTCTCATCATCTTGTTCCATGGTCTGCATTGCCGTTAGTATTTACTGGTTTATTCTTAACTTCGAATTGGAACATTGCAAACTAGGAAACCCAACTTGGCTGGACTGCTCCCAATTGTAGACAATTTTTTTTACCACAGTTCGAACCTTGTGCTTCCTTCAGATTACCTTAGTCCTCGACTGGCGAAGACAATGAAATGTCTGCACCCTACCTTTGTCTGGTGACAAACTGGGATCTTTATTTATTACAAAGGGATTTGTAAAGTTAACAAACCCTAACACTTAGGCAACAGTCATGGTGCTTCATTCTCTGAAAGGTGGCATCATATTCAGCCATCCACCAGAATTGTCTATTCTGAGTTACTTTCGACACAATGGTGTGCAGGGTTGCTGTAATCTTGGCAAATCCGTGTATGAAGCATCAATAATGAATAGATGACCAGTTCCAGAAAAGAGCATTCCTGTTTCACCGTACAAAGTCTTGACCAATCCTCCACGCTCCGGATCATGTGCTTTGTCCAAAAAAAGTGTACTTTACAACAAAAGAAGTGACACTTACATGCCTTCAACTTCCATCCATAGTGCAGGGTCGAATACGAACTGTAGGTGCTACAGATGCTCATTGATGGCCTTCGTAAATACGATGATGTCATCTAAGTATACTATGACCGTGTCACATAGTTGTTGCTCTGGAAAATTCTCCATAAGTCTGGAAAGTTGCCGTAGGATGGTTCAGTCCAAATGACATACACGTGTATTCAAAAAGTACCACCAAAGTTTTAAAGGCTGCCTTACGATGCTTCGTAGCGGATACAGGAAATCAGCAAATCCATTGCTTTGAATAAGAAAAACACCAAGATGTGATAAGGTAAGTTTTACACAGCTTGTTTATTAACTGTTAAACACAGAGTGATGTTCAATACACTGCCAATTTGACCACTCTGTCGTGTTCAGCTGGTACACTGACATAAATTAACACTGAACGAATGTGACAATAAATAAGGTTTGAATTAGATGTTGCACCTTCGATTTTGATACAATAATATTGCCGATGACACCATGCCATTAATTCTGCTGACCTACATCATTCACATTAAATAACGGTCTTCTTTTTCTCGTGGAAATACAATGGACCTTTACAGAAACTGTTGTTCGTTGGACCTTCTTCCTATTTTCTCCACAAGCCAACAAAATTATAGGATTTTTGTTTGAAAATGTGAAGTGAACAACAAGGTTTGTTAACTGAAAGATATCCCTTGATACGCTGGAGTCTATACAAACGTGTTCATTTTCCGGTGAATTCTCTAGGATATACACAAAACTTTACAAGTCACTTTGGACATTGACAAAGCAAGCTATTGGTGTTTTCCGTGAAAAATACATCAGCAATAGTGAAAGATTTCAATGTAAATCAGAGATGATCCATTGAAGAGACCATATACCCGAAGAAAAATAGGCTTGGGTATGAAGCATATTGAACGACTACCATACATTATTACTGTGTACTAAGATGTTGATGAATCATGATATATCATTACATGTGCCAAATACGAAGTACTTATGCAAACTTTATAGGACTATACACAGAATGATGCCATCGACTTTATATGGTCGAGTATTTTATTACAGCTCTATAAGGAGCGATTCCTGAAATGTACACTGATGCTTTAACATCACTGACAACAACCTGTGAAAAGAAATATTTACCGACTATGAACGGATTGTTCAGTTGCACTTCTTTACCACGTTAAAAACCCACCTCTTGAGTAATCTTCTACAGAACAGAGAATCACTGAAGACACATAATCAATGATCCTTCCACTGAAACTGGGCATTTGGTCCTGTAAGCTTATAATCTCTTAAACATTAGTCGCTCCAAGTGTCAATATCATAAAAAGCATGACTGCGGCACAAAAAGGAATGATCATTTCAGATTTAATTGATCTTGAAGAATTTTGCCAAAAGACAGAGCAATAATGTAATGTTGCTCTAACTTGTACAAACACATACCAATACACTATACTGGTATTTTAAACACGTAAAATCCTATTTTATCACAAAAAAGAGTGGACAAAGACATTCAATGCAAAGACCTTTCTATGTTTCTGTCTACATTTTTTACTCATGGAGCTATTACCGAGTTCGAATTTACACACAAGGAATTTATACTTGTTAAGCAGCCTTGGTTTAATACTTGATCATTATCACATGATATATATATATATATATTTTCTTACCATACCAGTTTAGAACAAACATTTCTTTAGTAAGAATTACTGTAGTCAATTGAGGATTATCAGTATATCAATGTTGTGCCTACTGGTTTAGTGTATCTTGGGAACCATTAATATCATTCGATACAAACCATAGAGTCAACATAAGCAATGAACTGGGGGATCCGCAAACTTCTTTTCAGTGAAGAACTGGTCATCAATAGAATTGATGATACTAGCATCACATTATCTGACTGACAGGATAAACTCAGTGGACCGTTGTAAAAGGGAATGTAGTCCACTCAATCCTATCTTTTAACTGAGCTACTACTAAGACAGCTTTTCCAAAAAGACGCATACTGGGAGTTGTAGTATCTGACATGGAAAAGCACTGAAAGACTATCTAAATAATCTCCTAGAACAATATACATCTTTGCTGTGGGTGCTAACACTATTCCCCAAGAAGAATTTTGATGCGGAATTGTTCTGAGGATGCACAATGTCGAGTCTCATGACTATATTCAGCAAGGGCATAAACCCAGACAATTTCAGTGGTGTTTTTTTTTCAACTTTGACTAGCAGTTTCCGCATAGCTATTCAAACTGGTGTAGACGTCAGCAAACACCACAAACCAATTAAGGTGGTTTTGGGGCTCTCATCGAATAAATCAATGACTGAAGTTTGAAAACTTGAATGTTGAAGGAAAAGTTGAATGTTCTGATTTTGGGACCTTACACAATGGAAGACTTTAGAAACAAGAAATTAAATCTGATGAACTACAGCAGTGGATAAAGTTTGAGCAGTTTTCTGATACAATTGAAGCGGATCATATAATCATAAGTAAAACAGGTCTGGAGGAAACGCCAGGAAAGGGTTTTATTTGGTTTTAAAACAACATGAAGAGGAAACACCACAAAATGCCAAGATACGGAGATACTGAAAATACCGAACATAATTCCAAAGTTCATTAGCTTATATGGACTGACAACAGGTTAGGGAGGTTGTTAGTTCAGCTCAGAAAGGGGGATACTGCAGCTTAGGAAGGTGAATAGAGCAGCTCACGGAGGTGGATAGTACAGCTCATAGATGGAGGGAATAGTGCAGCTCAAGGAGGGGTGAATAAAACTGCAAAGGGAGGGGATGTATATAAAGGAGTGACTGGAACAGCTCAGTGATGCGGTGACTATAGTGTAGCTCGAGGAGGAGTCGAGTTTGCAAGCCAGCACAGAGCCAAAGAATGTTGCCCACATTGGATCCTTGGATGGTTTACCAGCTAAACTGGGGGAAACATTTAACATTTAACACGTTCTGTTGAAAATGATGTTCGCTTAAAAATTACAATACTTTGACATTAGAAGGTTAACAAATAACGAGATGCACATATCTGAATGAGCTGGAATGGAAATACTAGCTTTAGAGCAAGACATCGGAACACATGTGGCGTGGATAAAATGATTTACATAGACATAATGTATTGCTATGATAGGATTGACAAATTAAGGAGGTCCCAGACAATTTGGAAAACAGATGTCATATTTATTCTATTTTTTTTACAGGGTTCTTACACCTGCAGAGGACTGAAATTCCATGACCATCTATGGATAAATTCTGTGACTCTCGAGGTCCTTTGGTGGACAAATTCCATGCCCTATTTACGGACAGGTATCAGATTATCAACGTCAGTTGTTTGTTGTTGTTTTTTTGCTTTTTTTGTTGTAGTTGTTATTTATTTTTTTGTTTTTGTTTTATGGGAGCGAGTTTATGGATGAATGCCGGATCTGACCACTGTATCATAAACAAGGATTTAACAAGGTTTGAAGAAAATTCAATAAAGTGAAAGAAAGAGAAGATTCTCTTATTTTAACCTATAAAGCCAGAATTCACAGAATCTAACTCATGAAAGTTCAATGAGAATGTTTGCCATGACCTTCAACAAAATTGCATGACATGAGACAAAATTCCATGACTTTCCAGGACTGGGAAATTAATTTTCAAATTCCATGACTTTCCAGGATTTTCCATGACAGTGGGAACCCTGTTTTACAAGAGGTAGCATTGACAGGGATCCCACCCTTCTTGGGAAATATTATTCCAGGACTTTCAAGGACTTCAATCAACTTTTTTTCCAGGACTTTCAAGCACCTTTCAAAGTGTGACCCAGATACATTATACTCTACAGAATGACTTTACATCGTTTTTCAAATAATTTAAAAATACTGACCAGCAATACAGATTTGATATTTTTGGAACGTCATGATCTTGCTGGCATCATTGAAAACTGTGAACACAGGAAACAAGCCTAGTTTTATGTATACTATGATTTATCCTTTAATTTGGTGCTTATGTTATTATATGAATTAGGTCTTTGGATTATGGACTCGGATATTCTTTAATGGACGATGGCTGAATATTGAACGACGGACTAGATACTTGTATCTCAAGCATAAATAAAACCAACAAGACAATAAGGGATTTTTTTATCAAGGGTCAAATTCAAGCACTTTCAAGGATCAACAGAAAAAAATCTGGAATTTGAAGTAGTTTCGAGGCCTGGAAATTGCTAATATAAAATTCAAGAACTTTCCAGGTATTCAAGCATCTGTGTGAACTCCGGTGGACCCTCTACATTGCAAATGAAGAATAAAATGATGCGGTCGCCAGGTTTATTTTATCTAGGATTTTGTAGGTTCTAATTTATGGATTAACCCCACTGTAATTTATGATATTATAGACAGGAATACCATAAAAAAACAATGATATTTTCATGTAAAAAGCACATATCAAGTTAAAACATCTTTCTCTTCAAAATGCCTCACTTGTTTTCCAAACCGAAAAATCTAACAAAAATGGGAAGTCAACAGGCATTTCTTCAAAAGAATTGGATACAAACCTGGCCAACTACGGTCATAAAGCAATGTTCATTTTGCCAGCATTCCTTTGTTGCAATCTAATTGCCGTGAAATTTTGAGAACACACTGCACACTTCCAAAATGACTTTGTTCTCTTAATATTCCTACGAAGGAGAACCATTGACATTAGAACCTTGATTTTGGACATGAATGTGCATTAGGGGACTGTTACCAGCAAGTTCTGAACCAACCTACTTTTGATGAAAATTTGACCTACTTAGATGACCTATAAACCTCGAAATTGACAAAAACATGTCGAGTAGGTCAAGGTAAACACTTAAATCATATCCAGCCCTACTTCGTAGGTCCTGTGACGTTCGTCACACTGCCATATATTCTTTTTCTAATCTCGTTCAGTGAAATAACCCTATTTTGGTGCATGTGCAGAAAAATGCGCAGTAGAGGTGAAAATGAAGTTGTCTGGAACCTTCTTAACGAATCAATTCGATACGGTAATCTTCCTAAACTGACCAGTTAATCTTATTAAATGAACAACACACATTCTTCACTAACTCTCACTCACACAGTAAATATAGGCAGGCAGTCTTTAACAGTATCACCAACTTTCAGTATCATTAACAACCCTATTTAACAAGCACATATAGCAACCATCGGTTATCCTAGAGTACAAGTCTAAATTATATGTCACCCAAGCACATGTAAAAAGTAAAACTAGAACATGGTCTACACTACACTAGTATGTACCACTTGGACCATTAACTATTAACAATATATTCACAAATCGTGGTATAATGTACGGGAAATGTACGCCAAACACAGACTTTCTGGAATGTTTTCAATATCAAAGTACAAAGAACTGAACGACAATTACGCTTGACACAGAGTAAACACATTAATGTGTCACGGCAGTGTGGACACTTCTTTAAGTTTGCCGTTTATTGCGGATTTCCCTCCTTACTAAACATGTTAAATGTCTTTTATACACCCAATGATCAATTGATCTAGAGCAGAATATATTCACATACTGTGAAATTATCAAATTTAATTGGAATATCTTACAGAAGCCACTGTAAAATATGTAATAAATATACATATTGAATGAATTGTTTCTATATAGACTGTCCATAGGCATTCAGTCTGGTACTAACATATTTCAGGTATGACCTCACGATGTCTCTATTATAGGATTACAATTATCAGATAGTGGGGCCTCAGTATACTATATAACCAAACTAAGTCTATCAAACTAAAAGTATGACATATATTTGCTACTTTCCATGACAGCATCCCCATCTCCCATTGATTACATCACACCTACAACATATGCCACGATTGGTCCTTTCCTCAATTGGCGCTGAAAATAGGTGGCTGGCTTCGAGTGAGTGAGTGACTGAGTAAATTTGATTTAAGGTCGCTTACAATGATCTTCCTGTAATATCACAAAGGGTCCTAATACTTTTTATATACCAGACCCCATGGGTAGGATCCTATTCCTTTTTACACTCCATGGGTGCCCCAGTTAGTCGCCTCATACGTAACGACAAGCTGTCTGAGGAGCTGTGGCCCTTCAAATTCTTACCATGGCCTCAGGTGTGCACAACAACACACCCAAGTCAATCTCGGGAGCCCCACAGGACTAGCTGGCTTTGAACTAGCACTTTGCTGCATGCTATGAGGTTCGTCTGTCGCTCAGTCAGATTTGAAGCCAAAGATGCTGTCGGGTCAGGCGTTGAATCCAACAGCTGTATTATTTTTTTATAGATATAAGTGCGGTATGCTGGGGAAGCATGCCGGGCAAGACCATGCAAATAGCCGATTGTCATACTTCTAGTTTGAAAGTCAATCAGGGCCAGCATTCTTTTGTATTTGCTGATTCATGGATTTGAACGGTAAAATGTTGGTCAGTCAGGCAGACGGGATGGACTCCTCTATCCCCTAAGATTGAAGCAATTTCCTGACAGGAACTAATCTTTTCATGAACTATGATTGGCTTAATCTTCTTCCAATATAGCCAATCAGAATATAAGATTTTTTTCCAAATTTGAGTCAACCAATCAAGTGTTAAACCTGATTAACAAGGACTAAGCACAAGACATCCATATGGAGTCAGCATGGTGGATGACCTGACCAGGTCTTTCTCGGTATGATGAAATGCCTTTCTCACTTTTTCGTTTCAAATTTAGATGAAAAAAGGATGAAAAGTTTTACTCCTGAAAACTAACATTTTAATCTTTCAATCACTTTTATGGTAGGCAGAATCCATAAAACTCAAGAAATAAAAATAAATGACCAGACTATTCTGAAACATTCTTTAGTAAATCACCATTGGATAAAATCTCCCCAACGTAAAAGTAAACTCTTTAATGCAGAAAAATAGCAAATTTTTGGATTTAAAAGTTTGCAAAATCTTACACCATGGTCATCTGTGTATACATATACTATATATCACTAGACTTGTATGTTAACAATGAATTATATACATCACCTCCACAGCTCTGGCTTCTTAAAGAAATTGACACAGAGAAAGTACCAAATGGAGAGGGCATTTGCAATGTCAGCATACGTGTGTTTGCACCGACTGGGTGAAATCAGTACCTGACAAGCGGATGGGCATTATTCTACCCAGCCAGAGATAATTACCTTGGAATACACAAAAAATATGGAACACAGCACATGATTCACTGTTCCATAATATCTTCAATAGTCCAAACACAGCCAATAAACTACATGTACATTGCTCCCTAACCCCGCTTTGACACTGGAGTACACATGCCTTCTTCCCCGATTCCGCTTAGACACTGGATGACATTCCTCTCTAACCCTGCCTTGACACTGGATTACACAAACATTCTTCTCTTACCCACATTCACACTGGACTACACATACATTCTTTTAAGGTTGCTTTAACACTCGACTACACATACACTCCTCCCTAACCCTGCTTTGACACTGAAATACACATACACTGCTTCCTAACCTCGCTTGGACACTACTACACATACATTCTTCCATAACCCTGCTTTGACACTCTACTACACATACGTTCCTCATTAACCCCACTTTGACACTCTACTACACATATGTTCCTCCCTAACCCCACTCTGACACTCAATTACAAAAACAATTCTTTCCAACACCGCTTTGACACGCTACTACACATACTTTCTTCCCTAACCCTGATTTAACAGTCTACTACACATACATTCCTCCCTAACCCCACTTTGACACTCTACCACACAAACGTTCCTCCATAATGCCATTCAGTGAAATTGGGGAGACGGGAATTATTAAGAGATTACACTAGTTTATAGTATTAGCATACGCAGTTAAAATGCGAGGTATCAATTTTAGAACATAATATTGAATTTATAATTATCACCTTGGACCTGAATAATAGATTCATTTATATGCCAATGTATTTCAGGCCACAGAGGTCGAATTTCACATATTTCTGCGCTGTTTTACCCTGTAGACCATGATGTCTGATGTCCCCCAATCAAATCAGCTTTACATTTAGAAGAACAAGTACAGTTGGCAGTCGTAGATGGCAGCAATTAAAGTACCAACAGACATGATATGTTGTTTAAACGAATATAAATATTAATATGTAAAAAAAAAACATGGACAAAACTTTGCCAAGATCACTTTTTCTATGAAAGCATTCCAATTAAAACTCAGCATTGTGGTCAATGGTTAAAGCCTCACATTAACCATACTTAATTACTAAAACTATAGCTGCAGTTGAGGCAATGTGACAGAACTATGTGCATTTTGGTGGTCTGTGGAATGGGAATTCGGTAAAACCCCTAATAATTCAACCACCTGTTGAAATTCACTCACCCCCAAGTTGTGGATCAAATTCAATCACTCATTTTAATAAATTTGATCACATGCTATAGCACCTAACAGGTGCATGATCCCTCAGCCTTAAAAAAACATTGTTTGTTTAAGGATTTTGACAAATGGGGATCAGGCTTTCCCGAGGTACTAGCCAGTGTACCAAATAAGAGAGACCCTAAAATCATAAAACTAACAAAGAAATGAATTATTTGCATGATTTTGGACTGCTCTGTCAACGTTGTTCTAATAAATTTGATTCCCCCACCCCCACTGATTTTATGGTGAAAAATTTCACATCGCGATTGAATTATTAGAGGGTCTAGTGAAACCATCAAATCCTATACAATAATAAAAGTCTATACATCATTGGATTTGAACTCGTTCTATGTACACAATGTAATAATAATAATAATGTTAACTTAGTATTCATTTCTTTCTTGAACGACTGGCTGTTGTGGGTTTCATGAACGATGACGGCGACGATGCTCCTGGAGAAGTCGGCTGTGAATTGAGGCTCGTTGATGAGCGTGACAAGCTTGATGTAGAGCCACTAAAACTCCCCATGCTTCGGCGGTTAGTCCCAGCACTGCTTTTTCTTGACCCCTTCCGCCGTTTGTCCCATATCAGCTTGTCGTGACGCACGAATATGCCATGGCGAAGCCTGCACTTAAAATACTGAATACCATTGACAGAGCCATTGTTTTTACCTGGGGATGAAAAGAAAAACTGCTTACTAGAGTATAAAACACAACAGACAATATGTCTTATCGGTGATACAGTCAGTAAGAAAACAAAACAAGGGCCAAAATTGGGTTTAGTATAAATCTGCACAACCATGACAACATAGTTACTGGTACATTCAGATTTTCATATTGGAGATTTACCAGTGACGATGCTCTTGTTTGGAAACTCAGTGACCCAATCCAACTCACATCAAATTGCGTCTGTAGACAATAAATTGTTCTGTCAGATTTAGACTGCACGGACGGAGATCACCATCCGGGGATTGGAGATTCAAGCTACAGAAATGCAAGAAGCCCCCCACAAAAATGGAATTCTAGAAAATATTCAAGAACTAAGGGAATGACTATGGCAAGGTTTTGGTTTAAGCTCTCCTCACAACTTGAAGCAGATCCTTTGTCAATTATACTTCGCTAGTCTTACACCAAATCATTGCCAGGACTACAATACAGAATTTCCTCCTACCTTCAGCCTGGTCGAGTTCGACACCGACCCAGGGACCAGAGGCGAATGCTGTGTTACCCACATACTGAACCATGCCTGTTAGCTTGTACGTGCCCCGTGACGACGTCACCATCACACACTCTCCGACCTGGATCCAAGATGGCACAGGTACCTCATGAAGACGGTCCAAGTCAGCGCGACTCCCGAACGAACAGAGACTGACCGAGTCCTCGCCACCTGTGATATTATGAAATGGATGAATTTAAAGTGAAACATTGCCCAACTCAACACTTGAATAAATAGATAAAGCTGAATATACCGACATTACTATCTTTCTATTCTCTCGAACCTGTGAAAATCCGAATTGCGAGTGAGTGAGTGCCTGAGGGCAATGTCTGCCCAGGTCATGTCCCTACAGGTCATCATGTGATTTATGCCGAAACGTAGCTGGTGAGCGATTCTCCTTGCTTTTGCCAAATGCTAACAGCTGCTGTTTTATTTGTTTTGTGAATGTATTAATAAACTGCTTGTAATATGTATCTATCCAAATTCTGTCCTGTTGTTAGTTGACCATTATAAAACCCTGTATAAATAGAGAATTTGCCTGCTTCCATCCCAGGCATCGTGGTTGCTATGGATGGATTACATATGCTGGGGTTTACTTCATGGACTCTATATACCACTATCCAACATTGAAATTCATCAAGCGGAAATCAGCAACGGCAAAAACTTACAACACAGATTCAGCCCTCGCGAATAAGAGAACAAGCATAAGAAAAAATCTTGTGGCAATGGAAAAAATGTTATGAATATTGCTGTCTGAAGTTCCTTGTGTCATGGCATTTGCCTCGGCATTGCTGCTTGCTGAAGCAAACTGATCGGATACCATTTGGTGGCATTCAGTTATTATGTACACAGCGAGGGGGGATCTAAAAATCAGGAATTTTTTGTATGTGCGCTGAGTTAAATTTTGCAGTCATGTGGCAGGGGGGTCAAACAATTTTGTTGCATATGTAATACTTGATTGGCCCCTTTCCATACTTTCAGCTACAAAAGCGTGTTTCTCAAACTGTACTCATGGGGCAACCAATAGGAGTAAAATCTTGATCAGGCCACCAAACAACCATTTTTTTTTTTTTTGACGGACCATCCTTGCCCTTGGACTCGTATGTTGAATTCAAAGGAAAGCAGGGTTATATTCATAGAACAACGTTGCATTTGTTTTCTGACTGCTATTGATTTGTTTTCTACCCTGGCACCAGAGCGCATATCTGTCACCCGAAAGACTAACTGCTGGCAGAATGGGTTGCTGGGGAGGGACACATTTTGCCAGATCTTCGGGACAGAGTGGCAGATGACCCAGCTATTTTTTATTTCTGAATTTATACAAGAAATACATGGCAAGAGAGTAATTTTCAGACTCTGATACAAAAGAGACAAAGCAATGTGCCAAAAATGTAAGTTGTTAGTTTTATGACAGGTCAGCATCGAAACAATGTAAGTATATGGAAAAAACCAAATGGAAGAGAATGATGTGTTGTGTTGCTTACCTGACAAGTGTTCATCAGAGGGACTGGCCCCACTCCGGAGAGCCAGATCTTCATAGGCTGCAGCCGTTAGCGAGGCGATGTGATCTGCCTTACTGGGCAGAATACATGACACTGGACGTTCTCTTTTTGATGATCCCCGCCTCCTGTTGACCGGAGGCTCTGGCGTCTTGGGCCTTCCAAGTTCCAGCGAGGCGTCAAGCACTGGCAATGCATGTCGCTTACCCGAGTCCCCTTGTGCATTCTCGGACATACTGACGACCTTAGCACTGTCCACAACTGAAGCTGCAGCCATCTGACCCGACCCGCTTTCAACAGAGTTACTGCTCTCGGATGATTTGGTCTCCGAGTTCGTTCTGGAGAGTGACTGGTGCTCCGATTCACCCAGTCGCTCAAGTTCTTCCATGGCCATGACGCTGTAAGGGTCAGAATCTTTCTCTGCAGCACATGCCTCCCCTTCTGCCTGAGAGCTATTCGAGTCAATGGTGTCACTCCTTTCCAATGCCATCCTGGAGTTGTTGTTTATTCTATCACTTACTTCCAGTTCAGACATCTGCACATTTTCTACAATTTCCAAGGTATTGCTAACAACTTCTGCTGCATTCCCCTGCTCAAGAGCAGTATTGCTGATAACCAATGCTTTCTGCTCTTCTTCAATAACAGTATTGCCGACAACCTCTGCTTTATTTTTCTCTTCAAGAACCCTATTGCTGACAACCTCTGCTCCATTCTCTTGTTCAATAATAGTATTGCCAACAACCTCTGCTTCATTCTCTACTTCAATTACAGTACTGCTGACAACCTCTGCTTCATTCTCCTCTTCAATTCTCAGTTCAAGCAAATGTTCTGAAGTCTCACACAACTGGTCTGCAGTCGAGTCATTTTTCTCATTTGATTGGTTCACCTGGATATCCTCACTTTGATTTGACTGGTAAAGATCTCCAGCATCTTCTGGTTTTGATTGGTCCTCTCTGTCACTTACCATGGTGTCTGAAGAGGAGTTGGAACAGTCTGTTTCTGCGGCAGGTAAATTTGAATGCTCAGGGTCATTTCGATTTCTATCAGAGGAAGCAGAGCCCGAGGAAGTGACGGAAAATGCCAGGACCATGTTTTCGCTTCCAGGAGGTGGGGACAGTATCGGTTCTAGAGGGGAATCAAGCATTTCTGGAATGACATCATCCATCAGGCTCAACGAATCACGTTTCTCTAATTCACCTTTTTCACTTGTCTTTTCAGCTCCCCTGTCGCTGTTTGACTTGACTGCTTGTGAACCTTCCTCCACGGTTTCCTCATCGCGATCTTCGATTTGGTCATGATCTTGTTCCTCGTCGCTTTCCCCGTGTCCACTCTCCAAGCTGCCAACTTTAGGAGAGGATTTGGCCGATCCATCTTTGTCCAAGGCCTCATCTGTTCCAATACTACGGATACTCGCTGAATCCTCAGATGAGAGCGTTAGTGTGGATACGGCCTGTGATCCGTAACCGCTGGATGTCATGCTCGGAGTGAAACTTTTTGTCTGGATTTCATTGAGGCTGTCGCCAGTCGTTGAGTGAGTAATGCTGGATATGCCAGTTGACTGCAAGCTGTCTGGTCGCTGCACATGCAGTTTGCCCTGCTGACTTTGGTAGGATTCAAAGTCCTGGAACTCGTCACTGTTTCCGGGAGACTGAGGCAGTTTACGAGCCAGCTCTTCATCATCATCCAAGGACTGCAATAACATAACAATTATAAAATTGTCAATCAATTGGTATATTTTTTTTTTCTTATTTGGGTGAACGGAGCTGAAAATTTAAGAACACAATCTTTGTCCATATATGCAAGGTCAACTGAATAGCTGAGGAAGGGCTTTTCCATACAACCTGAATGGGGGTCAACAAATCCGATTTGCCACACAATGTCATCATGAATCATCTTACTTACTACAAATCTGCTTCGTTAAGCATTGGAAGCTGTGGAACTTGATTCAATGCTTTTTTTGTCCCCTGCCACATAAGTTGGAGAGACTTAGAAACACTAGATGCACAACAAGCATCCGTAGTTCCGTCTTTCCATCATTCCTTTCACATTTCTTGTCCAACCAATAACTCAAGAACTGCATGTACTGAACCAATCAACTTCAAACTTGGACAGTGTCTTGACATTGCTGAGAGGACGGTTGGGATTGCTTTTCAGTTACGTGTGTAATCCAAGATGGCCACCAGTAGCCATACTGGATTGTCAGCATTTGGATCTTTACACATTTCATGGCCACCAGCCACCTTGGATTTTCCACAGATGGATCTTGTCCAGACAATAACTCGAGAATGATTGAATCATTCGACTTCAATCTTGCAGAGTTGCTAGACATTGGTGAAATAATGGTTGGGATTGCTTTTCAGTTACCTGCATAATCCAAGATGACCACTGTCAGCCGTCTTGAATTTTAAGCTCTTGAATCTTGTTCGGGCAATAAATCGAGAACTGTTGAACCGATCAACTTCAATCTTTTGGAGTGGCTTGACATTGCTGAGAGGATGGCTGGCATGCATTTCAGTACCTGCAGTTTAAGTGCTTGGATCTTGTCCGGGCAATAACTCGAGAATAATTGAACTGATTGACATGAGAGGATCGTTGGGTCAGCCATCTTGCATTGTCAGCAGTTGGATCATTACACATTTTTTGTCTGACCAATAACTCGAGAAATATTGAACTGATCAACTTCAAACTTGGAGAGTGTCTCAAAATCGGTGAGAGGACAGTTGGCATTCTTTGTATCATTCTCGTCACCTTAACATTCCACTTCGAAATAATTTTCAACAATTCATTCTTGTTCCCAACTTCTCACCAACTTCACTGTCAACACCTCAAACATATCTAAATGCACTTTCTGCATAAAAACCAACATGGGCATTGTGGGATGCATGGTTCATCAGAGAGATCTCCATTTTCAAAATCATACCCCTAAACAATTATATGGGATATTATCGACCAAACAAATCGACCACAGACGTCCACGTCCCCCACCACCAGCACCATTCAGTTATGGTGGATGGTACGTCAGCAGCAGCAGCATCACCAGTTATGGTGGCTTTAATCCAACATAACTGATGCTGCTGGCAGAGACATAGACATCTATGGTGGATTTTTTTCTATAACAAGAATCAACATCCCATTATATGACCTACGACTATCCTATCAGACACAGATATTGACCTATCGGACGCAGAAAGTTCCTAGAACTATCTGTGTCCGATATTGTTTCGTGGTGAAGAGTGCTCAAAGGGAGGGACAACTCTTACCTCTTCAGTGTCTTGGTGCAGTAATGGCTTTCTCTCTCGGTGATGTTGTTCCTCTAACAACGTCCTCATAGGCTTGACCAGTTTGGAGGCATGAGGACTTAAGGCAGATTTAGGAGAAGCTACAACAACAAGAACAGAGCAATTATATCACCAGGAATGAATCCAATCATACATACTTGGTATACAATTAACCCAAATTGCATACACATCAAAATCTCAAGATACATTTCTTGTCAATTTCTCGTCTTTGGTTTTTAGACATATAGCAACCTGTAATCAGTAATCTCTATACAGCCAACTATACCACTATAACTTTTACAAGAGGAAGACATCTATTTGGTATATCTCCCATTGAAGCTAAATAATTTCAAAGCAAACAATTTGAGGAGTTGAAATTGGCTTGGTATGCAATGCATGCACCCATGTTAAATTGAACAGAATTATTCAATCAGACACTTCTTGCTGCAGCTATACATATACACTACTGACCAGTCTCTCACATGCTAAACAACCTATTAATCCTACCAGGCCTGGGCGATTTGGGATCTGTCCATTACCAGGCTCCATTTATTTACGTTACCCCTTTGCTGAAACTTTACCTACTATATATTTGGGTCAAGTTCTACAAGATAATGTAGAAAAAAAGTTCAAGATGGCAACCATAATGACGTAATTTTTTCATCAGCCATTTTTAGCTTATTTTGTTTGGACTGATTTTCTGACCTTTTTTTTCCCTCGATATTATCTCTCGAAACTAATCAACGTGATAGAGAAAAATTAGTTTTCGCCAAAATAAATTAATTTTATGCCATTTTAGATAAGAAAAAATGCAACAAAATTGTACAAAAAGAATTGAAAGTATGAATTTCTGAGGATTACCTCATGGCCACCATCCTGAATTTTTGTTCATGATCCTTTGCACTTTTATGTGCAATCTCAACAAGATGCCAATAAGATTAGCGGAAAAGTCAGAAAGTTTCAGCTCTCTTGTTCTCTTCATTCCAGAGCTGCAGTCACCCTCCCCCACCCTGCCACTTCCCAACCCCTAACCCCAGGAAGGATAGGTTAATTATAACCAGTCTTGCATGCACTCATAACATTATGCCAAATAACTATTTTATCAAAGCCATTAAGCAGATCAGATCACTACATAATCAAGTCATATCCTCCATATCAGCTGACATGAAAACTATCAGGACGTGTACTACATATTTTCACATCTAAACTCCCCCAAACATAAATACGGTGAAGAAAACACAAACAATATCGAGAAGTACACAATTCTGCAGTGTTATAATATCAGTTCTGCATTGGTGCATAAAGCTCTTGGATAATGTGAAACTTCCCAAGAATGTCAACCATTTAATTAATATAGAACATTTGAAGATTAATTTCAAAGACCATTCATTGAGATACTGGAATACAGGGCATATACATGCAAGTGATTGCATGGAACTGCAAAAAATAATTATGAGATAAATGTATAATTTTTAAAACGTATCCATTATTAGGCTTTTTTTGCTTTGAAAAAGTTGCAAGTATCTCAACAAAGAACCTGTTATCTTTAAAATAGACTTGTGTCATTATTAGGCTGACAACCGGACCCATCCTCCTCCATCCACTTCGTCAAATGATGGTTTGAGATATTTCAGGCATTATTGGAAGAACACGCAGACTTTGCCATGAGCAAAGTCTGTTGATTTTCAATTTCAATCATCATTGATTGTTTCTGTGTTGTACGAACCAGTGTATCATGGTGTAGATTTTTTTTACGATCCTTACAGGTTGTGTATGCATGCCATTCAAAGCTGGCAAGTGTCACTTGACTTATGTTTAAATAAAGTGATGTGAATGCACATGATTTTCTCAGATCCTCTATGCAGGGAGTAAATATCACAAAGAAAGATGGGGATGGTTTTCAGACAAATTCAGAACCTCAAATGGAGCTGAGAATAAGAAGAACTTTACAAGAAGAGTAGATTAAGTTTTTACTGACACCAGTCTTGGAACCAGGAGAGTATAACATGCTTACATCACATGCACCAGATAACAGGTGAGGTACGGTAAATCTACCACAAAATGGTGATGTAAAGCTAAAAACACATACACTCACAATCACACACACAAACTGATGTATGCCAGTATGGAAGAAAATATGACAAAATCGACCATGCTACTGCAAGACGTTAAAACAATGAAGCACGCAACAACAAAATCAGATACACCATGGGGTGAAAAACCACGGAGAAAATATTTGTTAAGAGACGTACGCTTTAGGTTGGCTACCACGGAGTTAGATAAGTTGAGAAAGTTCGGACGGGCTACAATAAAGGTATGGACAGTTTAAGATCAGGTTTTTTCCCTTCAATCCTCATAATACAACAATGTCGCCATGACTAGTTAGTTATTAATACATGTAATTAGTACATACATTGAATACGATCATCAAAACTCTCTTTGGATTAGACCGAACTAGGGTTAAGATGGTAAATGTGATTTAAGGTCATTTTCAACATTAGACCGAACAAAGCTAATCAGTTGGCTCTCAGGTGGTTCTTTTCTCAAAATGGTGAGAGTGGATTTTTCTTTGTGTATTTTTCTGTGATGAACCTTGAAATGATTTTCTGGGTGAACTGACAACTCCACAAATCATTATTCAATGATCCCATCAGTCTGCAAAATTTCATCTATTGCCACCAGTTTTAGCATTTTGTCAGCATTTCATACTGACACCGAAACCTAGATGTTCATGCTTCATACCAGCAATAAACATTGCACAGCAAACATTTCCACTGTTGGTAGTAAATTAGCTCCCGTTACTATTATCTCCCCTTATAACATTATATATGGGAGATAACTATGTTCTCAATTTAATAACAAAAAAAGCAGATGTAATGTTTCCTGCATGCAATTTATCGACACATTCATGATTTGTGCAAGTTGAAACTGATGCCGGATTGCCTGACAACCAACCTGAAAATATTGTTAGGCCTTATGTCAATATAGTCCTCGACGTTCTCTGAAGATCAGCTGATCTGGACATATATGCAATCTCAACCAATAAAATACGGAAGATGTGCACAATGTTCAAAGCAGCATAAAGTTTAGTATTAAACCAAAAGAAGAAATGTATATTATATAGCAGTACTCAAAGCCAAAGCTTTTGCCACCAAAGCACTAGCACGATATATATAAACAATTGATTCGTCCAGTTCTAATATTGATGAAAACAATTTTTGATGATAAAAATTAAGAAAGCACACACACTAGTACTGACCCCAATACCTTATATTATGCCACTGATATAGGAAAATGACCTCTTTACCATATCATAATCCATTGCTGATTTTCTATTTTGTGTAATCATTCTTCCAGAATATCCGACGATGAAAAATTATGGGGAACATCATGTGGATCGATTGTCAGAAGGAGAATAATTGTATTGTTGCTGGTTTATATTCATATAATATGAAATGCACTTTTCGAGAAATTTGGACAACCACACCATAGTCCATTAGAAAAGAAATCTGAGAAATCCCCTCAACCAACCACTCAGACAGTATTGCAAAGTACAGGGTTGGCTCCTAAAATGCACTCGTACCCATGCCAACAGTGTTAGGCCACAGCCACTTTGACCAAATTTATGCTTGCAAGAGAATGACAAAACTGCCTTGGAAACTGTTTCTCTGGACTTGTCTACATGTGAAGCGCCCTCTGGAGGCAGTAAAATACTCACCAATGAAATGAGAGGAAGGTGACAGTGGATCAGGGTGGTAGAGATCTTGTATGCTGTCAGCACGGATCTGTAATAACAGGGAGGGAACAATTTGAATTTAAACTTCTTCTTTACTCCCTAAAACGGGTTAAAGTCATTGAATATTAATAATATTTCAGGCAAATGCATTATCATACATGTTTATGAGTGAATAATACATTCTTAAACAGCAGTTTACTGTGGCCTGGTAGCCATATTAACCGTCTTTTATTTCATTTTTCTATTTCAATTGGCAACTCATTATCCTGGCCTACAGAACTGCTGATTTCTTCCTAAATGGGCAATCACAAATAATCCTCTGACAGACTTTGTCCATCTGAAGCAATCCATTGTCCAATCAGAGAGACTTCATCTTCACTTGACCAATCACAAAGATCTTCATGCTGACTTCACATATCACAAAGAGCCACCTGTTCACTCGGACAATCAGAAGCAATCTCCTGTCCAATCAAAATGATCTTTCTGTTCACTTGGCCAATCAAATTTAAAGATCCTCTTAAATGGCCAAGCAAATGATCTGTCTGTCTAGTTAACCAAGCAGAAGGATTCTCCTGTTGTCCAACTCATCAATCATAATTAATCTCAGTCCAGTTGGCCAATTAGAAGAATTTTCCTGGCAACTTAGCCAATCAGAAGCATTCTCTTGTCCACTCTGCCAATCAAAGGATCTTCCTTTTTAACTGGTCAATCAAATGGACCCCTCTGTTCAAACCTGCTACAGATTCTTCATGTAAACTCAGCCAATCATTCATAAGAATCTCTCCTGTCAATGTAGCTAAGGGAGCTTCTTGAAATTTGGGCATACTAGGAACTGGCATAAGACATTCCAAATGGTGTGGCATGGAACTCACCAAAGAAAGGATGGCATATTACTTCCCATACAACAGCACAGAGGGAATGGCAGGAAATGGCATATATGCCATTCAAATTGGAACTCCTAACCATGCTGATCAAAACACTACACTGGGCAAGGTGCATCCCATTTGGATAACTGGCATATGCCGTTCTTTTCAAGGAACTCATCCCCTAATTTCTCCTTAACCAAAAGAATCCCTCCTGACCAGATCACAGAATCAATTGGGTTCCCAGTGGACGATTCCAATAGTATGACCATTACCATTACCATCACCACCTATGGGAAATCTTATAATAATTCAAGTACCCTATTAGAGTTCATATCACCCCCAATTTTGTCAATTCAATCAGTCATTCTGATAAATGTTGCCACCCCAATAATGAAGAAATAATGGATTATCTGCATGATTTTCGACCATTTTGTCAACTTCCTCTTCTAATAAATTAGATCACCGCCATGATTCCATGGTCATGATGGTGGAAAATCTAACTTCCTGTGATTGAATTATTAGACAATTCACCATATCATGCAATTAAAGATGTAATCGGCCTCCTCTGAAATCGATGTCTTTCAAACTCAGCGAAAGTGACATATGTTACAACAGGTACAAAATGAAACACATCTAACCACAAAAAACTAAACTTGTTTCTATCATTCATGAGAAAATAGAAGGAATTGATCTATGAAAATAAACGGCATGGCATGCCGTTTTTTTTTTCACGGCCGTGTCAACAAGCGTATACACATGTGGTGCATTCTAACAACGTATGCTATGTGACATTACCGAACCGTAGGCACGAGCCATGACGTTATCTCATAGCTGCAGCTGTGCAGCATTCAGATGCGTTCGATAAATACGTCGCTCATACGTCCGGCAGTGACGTCATTTTCCTCTCCGCGTACAGCACACACTCAATGGTGAAACAGAAAGCCCGTTGAAGCGAGCAGAGTTTCAAATTTCTCTGACAAGATATTCTTGCATTCGTTGTATATTGGCGATCCCACTATCATCAACACAGGAAGGAAGCAATCAGAGATTGCTCAATTGTATGCCCCCCCTTCCGCTTTAATCCGACACTGCCCCGCCATTGTTCTGTTCTTTATTGGTTGGTGGCCTAATTTGGATAATTATAAAAATTTTGTTTCAGTCACTTTTTTTGCCATGCCTCACATAATACATATTCCAAGTATCAACCAACAAGTGTAATACGATGTTTCGATGCAAGATGGTCGCCAGGGCTTCGCCAAATCCGAAAATGTGACCTGGTTATGAGACCTACATTCCTTGGGAGTATATTGTGGTGAAATTACGAAGCGATCAGTGAACTTTGAATTTTGCACCCAATTCACTCTTTTTGGGGCAATTTCATACTTCAGGACCTATATTGTCTGCTTTGGAATGTAGAATAACATATAATATAGTCATTTTCCTGGTTCAAATCGGTTATGGACGGAGATCCAGCCTGGAAAAATAAATATATCCCATTCACTTAGATTTGATAAACAAAGGGCCATAACTCTTGAAAACATAACCGCAAGCAGAGAAAATTCATGCTGCACACCTACGGGTCACTGACCACATATCATGCAACCGAGATCCAGCCCTACAAGTCCCAATTCACAAAGATTTGAAGAAAGAAGGGCCATAACTCTTGAAAATATACGCGAAACGTGGAAAAACTTCACGCTGCACAACTACAGGGCACTGACCACATATCCTGCAAATTTCATAATTGTCCATACAATATTAACCGAGATCCAGCCCGGACAAGTCCCAATTCATTGATATTTCAAGAACAAAGGGCCATAACTCTTGAAAATATAAGCGAAACGTGAAGAAACTTTACGCTGCACAACTGTGAGGCACTGACCACATATCGTGCAAATTTCATACTTGTCCATACAATATTAACCAAGATCCAGCCCGGACAAGTCCAATTCACAGAGATTTCAGAAAAAGGGCCGTAACTCTTGAAAATTATACCGGAACTCGGAAAAAACTCTACGCTGCACAACTACGAGGCACTGGGCACATTCCATGCAAGTTTCAATCCTGTCCATCAAATATTAACCGAGATATTGCGCGGACAAGAAATTCGGACGGACAGACGGAGGGACAGACGGACGGAGAGACGGACGGACGGACAAAGCGATCGCTATATGCCCCCCCTCTAGTTAGAGGGGGGGCATAAGAGGGGGGGCATAAATATAGTACATGTGATGCTTTAGCAAACTTCGCTGCTGAATAATGCACAGGGGAGAGTTTACAAAATCCATCCATTTTGAGCCTGATTACATCTTTAAGCTTCCAGAGGTCTAATATAACTTTGAGCATTTTTATGTTACAGCTCTCCCAGCGATGGTACCCAGTTATCAGAGAGAAATATTCAGTCTGGTATTGCGCTTCACCAGATTTGTGTTTTAGTGTCAGTTACATTTTCAGTGTGGTATTTAAATGTCTTCACTGAAATGCCACTGAGACTTCATCGCTGTAAAGTTCCCATCCAAAGTGATCTGTTGAAACAAACATGCGAGTCGACTTCACCAGTTATCTCCCTTTTCAGCGAGCATGTCTGCGGGTTTACTACGATCTACGGGGAATGAAGATAACTTACCTGTTCTTCGATCTTAGTAGGGGAGAGAACCATCTAAAATAGAATAAGTAATGAACAGAACTAGGGTTAGTGCCAACTAATGGAAAGCGTCAAACACACAGAAAGAGCAAAATCTCGGAGCTGTTCCAGAAAAATGAAAATCGGGTGGGGGAAGGCATATTTTTCATTTTTCCATACATCTCCATGTTAAATACAGTGAAAATACCAACCACCCATATATCATATAGACAGAATGCCTTATCCCTGTGCTTCAGTAATCCCTCTAATAATTCAATCACCCTATTGAAATTCAATCACCCCCAATTCTGTGGAAAAAAATTCAATCAGATGTTCTAATAAATTTGATCACCCTATAAAACATGAATTGCAGGCAAGCACCTAAAAGGTGCGTGGACCCCTCAGCCTGTTTTTTTTTTAGTCAAGTAGGATCAGGGCTGCATTCCGAAAAACGTATGGGCACCCAAAACTCAAATGAAACAAAAAATGAAAGTGATAGATATAATAGACTTCGTTTTCACGTGAGTGGTGTGCTGGGATTACAGCATGCAAGAAAGTGTAGCTTTATCAGTGGCAATTTATGCATTGCACAAGTGTGATAAGTTTAACGGCTTAGAAACACACTGATTGACACTCTCCTAATCACTCGTTTAAATAATTTCTAAGGTACAGTAACATGTTTGGTGACGAAAATTGAAGCATTATGTTGTACCAGTTAAATGTGTGGACACAAATATGGTTCATGCAAAAGTTTTAGGATAAACCATATGATGTAAAATAGAATGATTTAACAGCAAAATTGAAGAAAAATGTTGTCCTTCATTTAAGGTGACGCGAAATTCAAACTGCACTTCTGAAATAAATATGTTTTGTGCAAAAGCTTTAAGATAAATCATATGATGTGGAGTAGAATGATTTAATAGCAAAATTGAAGAAAAATGTTGTCCTTCATTTATGGCGACATGAAATTCAAACCTAACAGGGGTTCGATACTGCGGGGACCCCCTCGCCGGTTATTTTCTCTTGTACTTGGGAAATAAAATAATGTCACCAGCCTGTTATTACTATAAAAGGAAAAAAAATTAGGTGATTCAGCATGTGTGTGAAAAAGCAATGTACACTGCAGGCTGAGAAGCTGTGAATAGGAAAAAGTCCAAAACTTTAACATTTAGTGCCCCAGGGGTGGAGAAATCCCCCAAGGGTAGTGCATAGGTTGAACAAGTGTAGCATCATGTTTACAAGCTCTCAGAATATATGGGAATTGGGGAGTTCCATCCAATGGTAATCTTGAATGGCCCAGGCTTTCTTGTATCAGGGAACCTTCAAAAGTCAAAATGAAACATGCAACCAAGGGTTCCCAATGGGCATAGATAACAGTGCAAAAAGCCAAGCCATCAATAAACAAAATAAAAGAAATAATTAAAATTCATGAAATCATCATAGCCATCTGAAAATCTAATCACTTCATCAGTCAACATTCAGGAAGCTCTCACCAAAGTTTGGTCAGGCCTGACTTGATAGATCTGCAGATATTCAGCGGACAAGAACATGTTGATGGGCATAGATAACATTGCAAAAGCTGAGCCATCAATAAATAATAAAAAAAATAATTAAAAATCACGAAATCATCATAGCCATCTGAAAATCTAATCATTTCTTCAGTCAACATTCAGGAAGCTCTCACCAAAGTTTGGTCAGGCCCGCCTTCATAGATCTGCAGATATTCAGCGGACAAGAAAATGTTGACGGACGGACGGACGGACGGACGTCCGCACGGACGTACGTACATGGCAACGACAAGACCCTACAGCCCTATGGGCTGAGGGGTAAAAATGACGACTTGTGGCAGGGATGGCCAACCATACATCTGCTATCAGGGCGATAAATTAAGCACGTTAAATCAACAGGATATAGCGTTTACCTGTGAACGTATAGATATCTAGGTCATTGTATAAATTTGAGGCTGTACAGTTCGTGAAATGTGTTGTTTCTCCATGTTTGTTTTTCGCTCGTTACGAACGACAATAGCTTCATTTTAATGCATTGCTTAAGGATAGTTGGCCCATTAGAGGGTCAAAATTGGTCATTTTCTTTATTTCTTCATTCAAATATTCACTATTTCGTCTAACATTTGGTGAAAAAATGAAATCAAAATTCTAATTCGAAGTGCTTCAATACGAGGATTAAAAATTTAGTTTTTGAGGCACTGAAAAAATTAAACAGATTGCCTTACAGGTGATCCGATATCCAGCTGGAAAGTGATTAACCTTTCACACGACTGTCTATTGTTAGTCGTTAATAGCTGCCTGAGTGTGTATTGTATTGTCAATCGATTCGCAGGATGTACGCTTTCATAAAATATATAGTTTATTATGGTTATCTTGTATATTTATTGATACAGAACACAAATTGTCCCGGGGGTGCAAAAACTGCCTCTAAGGTACCAGCTATCGTTAACAGTTATCAGCTACAAAAATATCTTCCAGTGCAGTCTGAGCGTCCCTTATGATGGAGATGGAGAAATGGGATAATCGTCTTGGGGGAGCGGGAGAGAGGTGGAGATTAGGTGCAGTACCTCATTATATAGTATCCAATACACCCTATCCTAGTAAACGTATATGTAAGAAAGTGTCGAGGAGGGGGTTGAGGTTGAGCAAAGATCTCATATTTAATGAAATATGGCACACCGATTTGTCATTTTTGTGCCGAATTTTTTGTACGTTTTTTCAATATCTGGAGCCTAGATGGCGAGATGTTCACTATTCCGAATCCATATAGCCACAACTCTGTCGTAATGGATGTCAAGTTTTAACTGAAATGGTGTGTTCCATGAATATCGCAAAATACCGTAGTATGGTAGTCAAACCCTACCGTAGTAGTAGTAGTAGTAGTAGTAGTAGTAGTAGTAAAACCGCGGAAAAGCAATGGTGAATGATTCTGTCATGAATTTCACCGTGAAGGAATTAAATTGAGCGCCCAAATCTGGTTGTTTGACAACCCCAATGACTCTAAGTAACAGGGCTGGTTCTTAGAAAAGTTCATAAACACATTGGAGATTTCAAGAATAGTATGGATGAGATTATCTTTACAAAATTAAGTACATTTCTCTAGATACTATGTTAAAACATCCGTGACGGAAATTACATTGCGCAGACATGCAAATTGATATTCCTGCGAATTGTCAACTCTAAATTTGATGTTATCTTTATGAGATATACACAACCACCCCGAAGTATTACACTGTCTATTTTACGTATGCAACAATTAAAAATTAATCGGCTGAGTCACCTGCAAAGACGGTGACGAATTGCATGTACAAATTTATGCACGTTCAATATATCTCTAAGATCTCCAACCTCAAGCAATGCTATAAAGAACTCCATAACAACATTTTACTGTGTGTATAAATCAAAATACCGGTATTAAAGCACTTTTAACCATGGCTATTCAAAAATCACCGTGACGACATTTAAAGCACAGTTAATTCCGTCACGCTTTGGCGCACATCGGTTCACCGGCATTTTCGGTAACTTTTCATAGATTTATGAAAGTATCTTGTTGCAACTCTAGGTCATTCAATTGACGCATTAGGCGAGTTATAGGAGCTTACGTGCATAATGGCAGGCCCTCGTGATTTAGTCACGCAGCAAATTGTAATTCCGTCACGGTCTTTTTATCGGGGTGTGCTTCATAAAACCAACTAATCTTGATATTTTTTATTAGTTAAATTAATTTGAAAGAAGCAAAAGAATATGTTATTTCGATTTTAAGTTTAGGACTGAGACAATTTTGACCTAAGTTAGCGTGACGGAATTACATATCGACAAATACGTTTTTTTTTGAAAGACATGTTCTTATCAGGAGTACAGTTGGTGGTTATTTGTCTGTGTCATTTAGATTTCACAGTTACTCGCTTTTCAAATGATATGAAAAGATCCGAGGCCGCAGGAAATTAAAGTTTTATTTCATGTGACCAAATGCTGACAACAATCACTTGTTTTCCTCAGTACGCAACAAAGTAAATAGGATCTTCGGGGTAATTGTGTTGGTGAATCTAGTTCAAAAGAATTCTGAGAAAAAGATTGATATATAACACTCAATTTCCGAAATTTCCCCTCAGTCATCCACTCTAAGTTTCTTCTTAGTCACTCCCCCCCATGCAGTTTTTTTTCATTTCTTCGTAAAAATATGATATTCCACTTTTTATTCTAATGCCCTCTACTGATTTTTGGATATTGGTGTAAGGCAGTTTCCTTGAAGTATCCTGCAAGACAATCCCAACCGGTCATAGGTAATAAAGTTGTAAGTTTTCTTCATCTCTTTTGTTCAGAGATTAATCCCAACAACCATAATGTTCTTTTGTGAAGCAATGTCTTTGGGTGTTATGTAAGAAGTTTCTCTGCAGAGAGAAAATAGCATTGCTCAATTTGCTTGTCTTTGTAAAACAATTGATCAATGATCTGCCATTTGTGGAATTAGCATGCACCAACACCGATATTAACGGTTTTGTTCACCGGCGTACAAAGACAGACTATACCAGATGGTTCTCCAGCAGCAGAAGACCTGCAATATGCCCTTTTCAAAGTACCTGCTTTCACTGCCGTATTCGACATGGCACCAGGGACCACGATTTTTCCCCACACGGCACAACAGGAATACTGAAACACTGACTGAATCTCAGGATCTTCTCGTACGACCTGCTTTCAAACATCTGAGACAAGGAAGTGATTTGCGGAGCACGCCGTTGTCTGATTTCAGATCATTCCCTGATAATTCCCATGTCATTCGTCGAGGCGTAGGGAACTCGAGGGATTATAAGCAATACGGAAAATGATGGATTATTGTGCCGACCAATCTTCCGTTTCGCCAGATAATTAGGTGCCCTCGTCTTGCCCTTGAAGTCCCTCTGTCTCTGGAATGGTACGCTTGTTCATGCTTACCGAAGTGTCAGGATCTTGCTTGCGGTGCATGCCCGCTTTTGTTTGTTGATACAATGTTGGATTATGCGCTGGAATACCACTTGGCTGGTACCACTGCGCCCATTGTAGTCACTCTACCTGTGTGTAAACCTGTCTCCAAGATAAAAGTCGCGAGACGATGCCTTTGACAAAAGAGGTGGGGCATCGATGGCTAATTCTTAGGTCCTGCGAATTGTCTTTTTTCAACCAGGAGCCAATCATATTCTTGGTTAATCTAGGTAAACCAAGATGGTAAATCAGGGGAATATCATCTAGACATAACGCTATGAAAACTTCGTGCGAAGTGTTCGCCGATATTCTACGAGATTTCATAATAAACCAATCACGACAACAGTTCACGAAGATTAACATCTTCACACGGCACAATCATTTGATATTTTCTACCCCCTAACAAAGCCAGACTTTTCGGCGGGAGTCAGCTCATTGATCTTTACGGTTTGCCACGCACGCTGTCTAGAAATGCCAAATTTGGATACTGTTTCCCGATAATGTTTCTATATTAGTCCACGTGCTACCGTGTGTAATTACTCTTGGCGTGATTTTGAAATTGTTTCACCAAGCTAAGACACTTGATTGACTAACAAATGTAGTTTCTAATTCGCATGGCGCTGAAGTCGGATATAATATTCCGTGATATTATATCTGAGTTTACTAAGATTGATTCCTGGTAAAATATCGGCCGATTTGCCTGGTTGTAAGTGATAGCGGAGGAGTCGTCTAGAACCTCCTGTCAGGTCTGTTCTTTGTAAATAGTGACACAAAGCTCTGACTTGACACAAGAATCTATCCTCATCCAGCATCTGGTTCAGTCTCTACGCACACGGTCCCTAATGAGTGGATTCGTTCTTTGTGATGTTGGGCAATGTTGGGATCGTGGCCCTTGGTCTGACACCACGAGCTGTAGTATGCCCACTTTGACTGGTACAATTGCGAAGTCAATGGTCTGTTCGCTGCTGCCATCACTTCTACAACTGGTCTTGAAAACGTGTGGTCTGCCAAAGAATCCTTGATAATCTGCTGCGGGTCGTGGTGCCTGATTCCGTGTCACTAGTACTGGCCTAGCAACTTGCCACGCCGGCTGTATTAAATTGTCTGGCCGGGAGAGACAATCGGCGATGACGTTTAGGTGTCCGCAGACATGCCGAGCTCTTATCCGAGATTGATGTGACTGAGCACACTCGAAAAGTGTCCATGTCTCCTGGAACAGGGACTGAAACTTCGTTCCTCCAACTTGTTGATAAAACTCACGACTGTGGTATTGTCGGTAGCAACTGAAATTAACTTGCCGAACAGTGTTGGACAGTACATTGGAACAGTCTTTTTTTCCAGCTCTGACTTCACCGGATGTGGAATAACAAATTTGAGACTGGCATCTCTTACACCCAGATGAGAATGTCATCGATGATGAAAGATTGCCATGACTGGTGATGTGATGCGGGTGAATCATCAGGGAGCGATCGCAATGCCGAATGGTAGCAATTGCCACTCGAACATCTCCCGGCATTGTTGAAATGGAGATAATGTTGATGATGGGTGTCATGCAGATCAATGGAGGTTATCCAGTCTCCCAGTTGTAAACGGGACCGCAGTGATGATTACAAGCGTCTAGTCCGTCATTCATAATCCAGCCGTCGTCCATTAGAGAATATCCGCGTCCATAATCCAAAGACCTAATCCATATTCCATATAACAGTATTAGCACCAAATTCAAAAAGACAGTCATAGTATACATAAACATAGGCTTGTTTCCTGCAAGAGAGAAGCGATCAACAGTTTTCAATGATGCCGGCAAGACATCATGATGTTCCAAAAATATCAAATCCGTATAGCTGATCAGTATTCTTAATCCATAATATTCGTTGTAAAGTCGTCATCTAAAGATTGATATATCTCAGTCATGCTTTGATTGTGACTGTTCATATGAGTACCATGAGGATCTTGAAGTACATGGGTTCATACGGCCCCTAGCCCCGGATTAAGCGGAATTAGACACAAGTTACGAAACGTAGCGCCATAGATCTTGCACGCTACGTTCGTATTTTGCTATCAGCATGTGATATGTATCGCCAAATTTGAGAAACTTTGAGTGGAGGCGCTTGGTGGAATAGCCCTGCTTTATAAGTTTCTGCAACAATGTTTTGTGACGTTGATTAAAATCATCACATTTAACACAGGATCTAGCAAATGCTACTAAGCGATATGTATACGCCATATGCAGGTCCCACTGGAATATTACTATCCAGAAAGGGATAGTTTACGATGTCGAAATTGTAATCATCTCTTTTGTCATAAAGTCGACGAGAGAGAATGCCCGCTTCATTTTTTATAGAGATATAGATCTAAATATGATGTGCCTGTAGGGCTATCTGTAGTTTCTTTCAAATCCAGTGAAGGTGGATATATATCCTTCACTGCGTCATTTATATAGCGATTATCCACAGCGAGAAGATCGTCTGTATAGCGTTTGGTGAATGAGAAGGAACGGGCTTTGAATGGATCGGTTTTTGAAAGCGCCTGCATATAGTCATATTCATAAGAGAACAGATACAGGTCAGGCAACAGGGGTGCACAATTAGTACCCATTGGAATACCTATATGCTGCTGATATATTGTGTTGCCAAATTTCACATAGATATTTTTAATGAGAAATTCAAGCAACTCTATAAACAAAGAAACATCCCATGAATGTTATCTCTTGCATGTAGTCGAGCTAAAGAATACTTTATGGCTTCCGACATTAATATATCTACGATCAGTTTTCTTGAACACAGATACTATTAATGAACTTATACGGTCAATAAGGTCCTGATGAGGGATTGTAGTATAGAGTCGAGAAATCCCATGTGGATACATGTCTGTACGGTATGTGACCTTTAGCATCAAGTTCTTCCGTAAGACATTTTGAGTTTTTCAATATCCACATACATTCAACGCCAGAGTTCTTAGAAATAGTGGCGCAATACCTTTCCCAAAATGCTTTTACCTCCTGAAGGGCCCTCGTCAATAGGGTTGAAAGAAGCTTGGTGGTGCAGCTTCTAGAACCAGCTATGAATCTAGCTTTGTATGGTGATTTATGCATTTTGGGAGTCCAGTATATTTTTGGTATGTCGTTATGATTGGTTAGAAGACAAATACCTCTTTCCCTGAGAAACTTTTTGTGATTGTTAAATAAATCTTCCAGAGTAAATGCAGTTTGGGAGTAAGTAGACGTATTTGATGAAGATATGTCTACACTCAATTCTTTAACCAGCACCTGGTAATAGTAATATTTACATATGAATATTATATTATTCGGAGCTTTGTCTGTTGGGACTATGACGAATTTACTCTGGAGATTTGCTAGAACTTCTTGCGAATTGAGGTTTCTCACTACTTGTTTTGCTTGCGGAAGAGTACTTCTGTCAGTATGGCGGATTGTTTCAACGACCTTGCTCTTGGTGAGGTCCAGCCAATCAGCGAGTACTGTAGGTTCAACTTTTTCTCGCTTAGACCAATCAATAACGTACTGTTCTAATGCAGACAGGACTATCTTCTGGTCGGCCTTCAGATTTATTCTTCTTGGCTCTCTATATTTTGCTCCTTTCATCAGGAGTAATTTCAGATCCTTATCACTCACCACATCAAGGTCACCAGTCACAATATGTTTGCATGGTGTATAGATAAAGTTCGACAATTCACAGTCACAACTATAGCCTCCTGACGTGTATAAGTTCCAGTCAAACTCCTGGACAGCATTGGAGTAATTGAATATTTTGGTGGCTATAGATTTAGTGTACTTATATGAAATGCAAGGAGGTTCTGTGAACTTAAAATAGTTTGGTACAACGTTGCGTACCTCTGGATCATTCAGGATTCGAGGTAAATTAATGATGTCCAGTCCTTTATCTAAGTAGTTGAGTTTCAAGAAAAGCCGATCTTGAGATGTTTCGATTATGTTCACTGGACGATACAACCGAAAATACGCTATATCTTGACATACTTTACTGATTTTTGATGATATTATATTATGCCTGATATTATTTTTGAATCAATGAAAGTTTTCCACATTGAACTGCATCAGGTCGATGATTATGCAGGGTTGAAGTGCAGCACCAATCTTTGTACAAGGAAGACAGGACTGTAAATCCCACTTTTTCTTCCTTGGCAACCCGCGAAAGGCACCACTTGGTACCACTAAAGCTTTTACAGATTCTAATCAGGTCTGCATATTTCGGACGGAACTGAGAGGTTTGAGCAACTTGGACCTGGTGATGAGCCTGAGATACTCAATGAAATTGAAGATATAATCATTGAGCAGATTTGGTAACCCACTTGTCATCTGTATTAGGTTCCAATTTCATTCAGACAGTCTGCGTATATAAAAATGCTTGGCCATAATCCGCTGACATTTCTGGTGAAGTTCATCCACGATATAAAGAAGCGCAGCTCGAGATACTAAGGCTACATCCGAGAATCCACCATATTCTCGGGTCAAATGTGAGGTGCCGAGGGAAGCTTTCATGTGGAATATTTTGGTTGCTTTTTAGTGCTTGAACGTCAATTTTTCCCACCTCTTGTAGCCAAACGTTGTGCTTCATCCTTGTCCCGATCTCGGCGTCTTGGTACAAGGGCATATATCGTTGCGTGCCAGCTAGGGAGAGAGCACCAGTTTCCATTTCTCCGACAGAAGATGAATATTAATGAGATGAGGATGTGATAAGTTCTGATCCACAGCACCAGAAGTATTTGTCCTGAAAAGTAAAAAATGTTTGACTGGATGATCCATATCGAGATTGCCTCGAATCAGGTGGATTGTCTGATATACTATCATACAGACTGGAGTATGGTACGGCGGGAGTTGTGAGGGTCTTTCCTCGGGTCATCATAATCCGTGCGCTCCCTAGATGCGTTCTTCGAATGATGTGAATGAAGACAGGAAGTTAGAAAAAGACTTGAATGGTGACCATGCCGAGTCCGGGTCCTGTGCAGAATCAGGTCTAAAGAAGACTGCCTGGGGTTCCGATGATCAAGAGCAGGTGTCGGACTCCGGCGCTTGGTTCGGTCTTCACTCCTTTCCCAATGAGAATGATTGGACTTGAGCACAGAAAATCTGCGTGTTCTATTCCTGGAAGACTAAATACGAAGCTGCGCATCTGAAAATCCCTCAGCTCTCGGGTAACTGTTTTAAGGCTTGATTAACATAACACAGGCATGTCTAGCTAATCATGTTTGGTGCTACAGATCCACAGCATCTTGAAATGAGTTGTAATTGGTTGAATGGTGAAATTTTTGAGTTCTAATGTACACATTTTAATATTGAGACGTGCCCCATGACAATAGCCATTCACAATTCATTTGATCTGATCTCAAAATTTTGGCATGATTGGAGATGTCAGACCAACCCAACGATGAATAAGTCTGTCTCATTCTCAGTCATGTGAAAAGGTGAGAAAAAAAAATTATATAGATCAGTGGGAACCAGTGAGAATAGTTCTTGCACTATTATTTTGTTTGCGAAGCAGGTCTCTTCGTATGAAGTACATGCACATGTATCACGGTTCGTTTTCAATAGGCTTCTGGCTCTTGACTTGGTAAGTAAGCATACCAAATTTGGAATTCTTCTGTTTTGAAGATATCTCGCTTATGTACGTACATAGGGACGACATACGTACTTCATGACGACAATACCCCTGGACCTAAATTGGTGGAGGGGTGAAAACTGAGGTCTTTTGGCGAGAATGTTTACAGCGGTTAGAGGCATGCTGGAATGTGGAGACCCTAGGGTGTCCAAATTTCTGGCATTTGGTAAAAGAGGTTTAGAATTACCCCAACAGTATTGCATCATATGTAATTATTATGCACAAGGTAAGAATAAGGTGTCTTGAGATAAAATGGGCAAGTGGTCAGTCATTGTGTTCCATTTGCTAACATCAGGGCTCTCATTGACCCATAGCCAAAATATAGGGACATAATGGCCAAAATATAGGGCAAATATAGCGATATAATGACCAAAATATAGGGCAAAATCCAGAAAACAGGGCATTTCAGTCACTAACAGGGATAATTATTTGTTAATTACAATCTCAAAGGATCAGTGTTTTAATCCTAAAAAAAACAAACACAGACAATGGCCTCCACTCCTCTAGTAAAGAAGAGACACAGTTCAATTTAGTTTGGACACTTCCGACTCGGTCGTGTTGTTATTTTGGAGGGTTTAAATAAGTCAACTATCACAATAAATATAAGGTCAGAGCTGCGTGAAAAAGGATGAATAATCCTGAAAAAAAAAATTTCACAGGTAAATTTTCTGTTATTAAGCTAAAACTTACCTCACTTCCACTCTTTGCATTTCTTGTCTACATGAAATACCACAGTAAGAATTTAAATGACACAGTTATGACACAGCTAGTCACCTGATAGCATAGCTACCCACAATTCCACTTCCTTCTTGTTCCACTGCGATACATGGTCTGGATGTATCATAGCGGGGAGGTTGGGTGGGCATCACTGGAAGTGAGGTAAGTTTTAGCTTAATAACAGAAAATTTACCTGTGATTTTTTTTTGTTATTTGCGCTGAAAACTTACCTCACTTCCACTCTTTGCATAGAGTGCCACCGTAAGGTAGGTGGGCAAACTGATACAATCCGTGGTTAATGATAAATGCCATACATAGTGACTAGTACAGAGTAGAAATCACAGATCTTCTACCTCACAGAGGATCCATGAGATCATACAACAGTAATAACCTGTATGCCTATGGTACACAGGGAACCTCTGTTGCTACTCTGACTTCAAGGCTGAGATGCAAGATACGCCCCGCCCTTTTTTTCGAAAGGGGCCGAGAGAAAAAATGCACTCACCCGCAAGCAGGGTTACAACTGTACGCCCGGACTTTTGTAGCTATCTTGCTGGCCTCGGTCCCCCTGACACCCGCTGTGCGGTCACAAGTGGGCCGATGGAATAGCGGTCGTTACATGCCAACGTCATGTCCCGGAGATAGTAGGAGGCAAAGGTCGTGTTTGACCTCCAATAGCACGCCCTCATAATGTCGGTCACCGATCTGTTGGTCCATAGAGGCCATGATGCCGCTAATGCCCTAATCTCGTGACCCGAAACGTTTACAAGCGCGGCTTGCCTATCAGTAGCCGTGGAGTACGCTAGCCGAATCGTATTTTTGAGCCAACTCGAGATAGTGTTTTTACTTATTTCTTGTTTGGCTTTGGGATCGAAAGGGATAAACAAACGCCTCCTTCCCGCTCTGATCTCCTCTGTACGATTCAGGTAACACGCAAGTGCCCGAACCGGACACATTAACATGTCTGATTCAAGACCGGACGAAAGGAAACCAGATAAGGCTGGAATTGTGAACTCTCGAGATATGGAATCGTAGAGGGCTTGATTCTTGGCCACAAACTCAGGAACCGTTGTGAGAACTACCTTGCTCCAGTTCCTAGAGTGTCTGATGTTCCTTTTATCGAGCGCATGCAGCTCTGACACTCTAGCTGCCGAAGCAAGAGCCAACAAAAACGAAGTTTTGTATGATAAATATTTTAGCTCAATAGCCTCTATTGGCTCGAAAGGTGGCTCTCCTAATTGCCGAAGTACTAAGGCTAAGTCCCACTTAGGTAATTTCGGAACAGCCGACTGACCAGTTATCTTGTATGACTTGATTAGTGCAGATAAGTTTGGATCAGTCGAGGGATTAATCCCAGTACCCAGTAGAATAGGTTGAGCAATAGCCGCTCTATAACCTTCTACCGTAGCGGGCACCAGGCCCCTATCCCTGAACAGGTACAATAGAAACTCTGCTACTTCAGGGATAGTGGCGCAGGATGGATTGATATCCCTCTATCCACACCAAAGATCGAAGATTGCCCACTTTGAGTTGTATACAGCGGAAGAGGGCGGTCGAATTGATCGTGCCATTCGGCGCCCAACCTCCGCTGAAAATCCCGCCTGAGCAAAGTGCTGCTTGAGCACTTGCACACGTGGTAGTGGAACAGTCCTGGCTGGCTGTGGAATATCGACGTTCCGGGCTGGCGCAGTAGATTGTGCCATACCGGAAGCTGTCTTGGTACATCTACCAGAAGATCCAGTAGTTACGGGAACCACGGCCTTGCTGGCCACCACGGAACAATCAGGTAAACGACACATATGTGTTCGCGGATCTTCTGGAGTACCTTCGCTAGGATAGCTGGGGGAGGGAACGCATATGCTACCATCCTTGACCAGTCCTGCGATAGTGCGTCCACTGCAAACGCCGCAGTATCCGGTACCGGCGACATAAACAGGGGCAGTAGATTGTTGCGCCGAGTGGCGAACAAATCTATGTGTGGCATCTCCCAGACATGAGCTATTTGTTTTAGTATGTCTGGGTGAAGTTGCCACTCCGTGGGAATTATCTGATTCCGTCGTGAAAGCGAATCCGCTAAGACGTTCAGTACCCCCGGGATGTGTCTGGCCAACACTGATATGTTGTTGTCCCAACACAGACCGAAAAAGATTTCCGCTTGGCTTTGTAATTGCGGAGATCTCGTCCGCCCCTGCTTGTTGATGTAGGACACAACTGTTGTGTTGTCCGTCGCAACTAGCAGGTTCTTGTCGGTCAATACGCTCACCCACGTGCGGATGGCATGTGTCACTGCCATAAACTCCAACACGTTTATATGGTACGAGCGTTCCTCGATTGTCCATAACCCGGATGTCGACCTGGACTCGAGGTGGGCTCCCCATCCTTCCATAGATGCGTCCGTGAACAGGTGATGTGACGGACGAAACGGAAGTAGGGACACACCTGGCATAACGTTGAGTGGATCCAGCCACCATTGGAGGCATTGTTTGACTAGTGGTGTTATAGGAATCCACGGATTCAACTGCCTTTCGACCCATTCGTGATTGAAGTAAATCATTAAGGGACGAAGCTGCAACCGCCCTCTTGGTGTTACGTCCTGTGTTGACGTCAAGAGGCCGATTATCGCAGCAAAGTGTAAAGCCCTGGCTTGAGATAACTTGAGGAACTGAGGTATCTTCGCTGTTATCTTTTGCCATCGATCTTCTGGGGGTTTGGCGAGAGCTCGTAGCGTATCGTATTCCACCCCCAGAAATTTGCGCCTTTGTGAAGGAATCAGCTCTGATTTCTCTTCGTGTGGGATGTATCCCAGAGAAGTCAATATCCTTAAGACAAACTGGGTGTCTAGGATTAACTGCTCCTTGCAGGCATTCCTTAGCAGGGAGTCGTCGATATAAAAGTGGTACTTTATACCTAGACTGTGCAGGAATTGTGCCACTGGTGTAAACACTCGTGTGAACACCCAAGGGGAAGTGGACAGGCCGAACGGAAGCACTTGAATTTGGAAGCGTCGTTTGCCGACCATGAATCTCAAGTACTTCCTGTCCTCCGGATGTATCGGGATATGCAGGTATGCATCCCTTAAATCCAGAGAAGTCAGCCATTCACCTTGTCTGAGTACTGTCCGGATAGACCGGAAGGACTCCATGCGGAAGTGTGGCGGTGGAGTGAGGTGGTCCTTGTTGAGGCGCTTTAGGTTTATAACCATGCGCATCTCGGACGTGTCTTTCTTGGGGACCAGAAAGACCGGCGAATAGAACCCGGGTGACGTGTCCCAAACCGGAAGCTCTATTACTGCAGCCTTCACCATCAGCTTGTCCACAGAGGACTGTATCGCTGATAGATGACCCGTTCGTAATGGTATACGAGACGGAAGGGGATGAGCAGTCAAGGGAGGAAGCGTGTCGAACAATAGGCGATAGCCATATCTGATCGTTCGAATGACCCACGCTTCCGTCCCGATCCTTATCCAGTTCCTCCAAAACAACTGCAGCCTTCCCCCTACCGGAAGGTCTAGTTGCTGGGGAACTGGAAACGTTATGTCTCGGTGTTCCCGCCATACCGGAAGCCACCCGGTACGGCCCGAGACATCAGGAATCCTTCTTTGACTGCTTAGATTTCCCCTTACCCTGCTTCTTATGGCCATAGGTAGATACTCTAGGCTCTAAAGAAGCAGGCGCTTGGCTTTGCTGTTGGCCGGAAGCACCCTTATTAGCCTTGGAACTAGGCGGGTTCTTCTTAGCCTTCTTCGCCTTTGGACCCGACCCGGAAGCCATAGGTCTCTTAGACGAAGCACCGGAAGCAACTGACCTGTCATGCTCTATACGATCCATTTCAGGTCGAACTTCGGCAACAGCATCACCAAACAGTAAAGAAGGAGCCGTAGATGTCTCTAGTAGACTCCTCTTTACAGCTTCCGGTGTGTAACTATGCATAAAAGGAATGAAGGCCTTTCTCCTTAAATACACTAGCATAGAAGATAGGTAGGCATTGTGTACCAGTAAATCTTCTACAGCACCGGAAGCAATCTTCTGGTAGTCAAGAACGAGGTTTATACCCTCCTGTAACTGCTCTTGACTGTCCGCGCCCGACAGCGAGAATAAACCATCCTTTATGGCTTTAAGAAACCAGTCAAGGTGATTCGTAATCGCCACTCCTTGTCGAGCAGTTTCCTCAAGTACTGCGGCCTGTTTGTTCGTGCAAGGAACATCTGGATTACTAGGCACTTTAGTATTGCTAGGGCATAAATACTGAAAGTCGCCGTTCACCTCTGCAGACCGGAAGCTAAACGGTGAGTTATGTACGCCGTAACTTCGTGTGTTTGGCTTCTGTACTGGGAACGGACCAGAAGATCCTGCAGGGCGGAAGCGAGCTTTTGGTCTCAACCTTATAGCAAGTTCCTCCTGCGTAGCGGGTTCTGCTAAAGTTCTATGGAACAAATGGCAAATAGAATGAATAGCAGTTGAGGCCGGAAGCGTGGTAGCCGACCTCGTAACCCGGTTTGACTCTCCTGATTCAGTTTCAATATCCCCCGCATGTGGGACCGGAAGCTGCATATCAGGAATTAAGTCATAGATGCCGGAAATAAGCTCATAATATTTCCTAGCATCCGGATCAGTATTGGTAGGTTCATTCAATTCAGATCTACCGTACTGGTCCCTATCCACTTCCATAGCTTCCGGGGCTTCCTGCCAGGAGGGAGTATTGGAAGGGATAGTCCTCGACAAATTAGCTTCCGGTTTCCTAGACTGTTCAGTCAAAACCGGAAGCAGTGGCGTACTACTTCGGAATTGACTGGTCATCATCTCTCTCAATTCCTTCATTTCCTCACGTTGCTGTTCCATACCGCGCAGTATGGCACCCAATGTGGGATCAGTCACTTGAGAGTGGACCGGAAGCAAGGCCTGACGAGGTGTGTTCACACTCAAGGACCTTCCAGCTGGACGTGAGCACGGCCACTGTAAAGGTCGGTGAACTGGCATACGAGGTCGTAAACCGGAAGCACGTATAGGAGGACGCATCATACGTAATAATCCCGGTCCCGTACCACGAACACCCCCGGAAGCAGATATCTGACCTAAGCCACGCAAGGGCGAAGGTAGACCAGCAACCGGATGCCGCATAATTTGACCTGATCTGATTGAGGGTTCTTGATAACGCAACTCAGACACAGGCAAAAAATTTGACATATCATGGGTACCTGAATACATACCATACTGCCGTTGTTGCGGGAACCTTAATCTCTGGTGGCCCAGAAGGCTCGTAGACACAAACGTCTCGGCAAGGGAACGAGGAAGGCCACCAGAGTAACCGGAAGCAGGTTGGGAAAATTCAGACAAACCGGAAGCAACAGTTAAAGGCGTAACTGAGCGACCGGGAAGTCCAGGCCTCGACAGCGTCGAGGAAGGTATTTTCCCAACCCCGGACCCAAATGCAAACTTAACATTAGGCCCCTCACTGGTGCTGCCCAAGTTTTCGTAGTCGTAAGTGGACTCCGATCGAGCGATCGGAGTCCCATGGCTTTCCCACGCTAAGCCTGGGTCCGTCACCGATTTCCCTCCATCGTCAGATCCAGGCGTCCGCTCAATAGGAATCTCCACTTCCACAGTCGTCGTAGTACCAGATTCCATATCTTCGATTACTCCTTCCACTTGTACCAACCGGGTCGATCCCTTACCTGATTGACCCTTCGCCTGGCCTGAAATGGAAGCATCGTGAGCGGGGGGGCGTTTGTTTATCTTTATTTACATCCAATAGGCTGACTAACGTAGACCCAGCTACTGAACTAACAAACCCCCTAGACTCCTCGCCTACACTAGTACGAGGAGACTGTGCTACATATGTCTCGTTGGCGAGATTGGTAGGCATAACAACACTATTTCCTTCGTTAGCTGCCAGAGAACCGGCCAGATACACCTGGAATATGCCGGGCGCCCACACAATACACTCTTCACAGGCCGTGTCCCATGTACAGATTCTACCCTGGCGGCATGGCGGACACGTTGAGTGAAGGTCCTAACTAGGCTTGTCACCTCCACAAGACATGCATGACATTTGAGACATATTTTGAGCCATTTTTACGCTGATAACTTATAGAATACTTCCCAAAGGACTTCTTGCAGGAAATCAGACGTCTGAGGTAATCCAACTGAGTAGTTTCGCTAGAAAAATTAAACATTTATAAACAATGTTTCTATTTGTTACCAAATCAAACCTGTTTCAATTATGCCATTAATCTCCGTCAGGAAGATGATACAACGTAGAAAACGGAAGTTTAAAACTAAAAGTTAGCTCCCTTGGCGGAGAGTTGTCCGCCCCTAGGAGAACTCTCCCACCTCATTCCAGCAGGAATACTATATAGGCTTAATTCAAACCATTATTCGCCCTCTATTCTCATTTTAATAACCGAGACCTGTAGTGTTTAAGGCCGGCATGAGGGGACGGAGGGAGGGCCATCAAATTGAAACAGGTTTGATTTGGTAACAAATAGAAACATTGTTTATAAATGTTTAATATTTGTAGCCCAAATCGTAAACCTGTTTCAATTATGCCACAGTACCAACATATGGAGGCGGGAATCCCGGCCTCGTGGTAACTCCCTATAGTAGACTAGTAATCGCTGGAATGACACAGACATGGGTATAGATATGAGACATAATTACTCATCAAGTTAACCCTGGTCTTCAGACTCATAGGGAATTGAAGGAATTGATACAGTTTTACTTATCTGAGTGTCTCCATCCATGTAACTGTGCTTGTGATGTGGTACACATTTCCACCAAGTCGCAGGAAACCCGGACACCCTAGGCGACAAGTAGGTCCTCATGGTAGACACTGTATGACTAGGGGGACTCTCCGTCACAGCCATTGCATACAGGGAGATCCTTGATCCAACCGTAAGTAAAGGGGAACGCGGTGCCCAAAACTTGGAAGGTACCAAGTCCACACCACTCTCAGACCGCAAGCTTCTTGAGGGCAACTCACCATACTAGGAGTGATGAAATTAGATGCGTTGGAATTGCCAAGCTTGCTCCCTGGGTGAGCCGTGCACTCTTCAACTCTCTGTACTTTCTTCACTACTGTTGACACTAGGCCAGGAGCGGGTGTCTTGTGAGTTGAGGCACAGGAGACCCAGCTGAGACATCTAGAAGGAAGTCAGTTTCTGAAGAACAGAAGCAAATTTCAGTTAGGAGTGAACCCTATCCTGGTGTTAGGCCTTCATTGGTGATTATAGAATCCACGGCCGGTCAACTGACTTATTTCTACCTTCTGAGATGCCTCTTATCATATAATATATGTAATAATAATAATATGACTGAGATGAGATGAGGTGAGATGATACAGCAAGATGGCTGTCTTGCTGCGATGGTGACCATTTTGCCGCCCCCCCCCTTCTTTTTCTGAAATTACTCACAACGTGCTGGGTAGCCACAGTGGCCCAAGCGTGGTCACACTATTGATTGCACTGTCATATCCCTCAGACAGATATTAGTGAACGTGGAGTTAATTGTTCAGGCAATGTCATGAAGGGGTCAGTTCTTCCATACATGCCATGACGCAGCGATGGCACGAATCACATTAGAAGAAGCAGAAGATAGTAGTGGGGCGTCAATGGTATATCTACCTTCTGCCAATTGATAAGACTATTATATGGTCTTCTTCAACTATGCGGCTTTTTTTTTTTTTTTTTTTTTTTAAAAGTCAAGCCTTGCTGATAGGCGAAGGGACAGAGTAACCGTAGCCGAGAGCCGCGAACGGATCGGCACGAGTAAGATAGTGGCGGATGACTCGAACAGGACATAGCAGAAGATCGTCCTCGAGTCCATGTACAAAGTCTGACAACGCAGGAATGGTGTACGACGTTGAGCGCACGGACCTGAACGAACAGACTCATTTTGGCGATAAAATCAGGAATGGGCCGAAAAGAAATGCAGGACCGATCCGCTGTCCAGGACATAGAAGATCTTTCAAGAGCATGAAGTATAGACAGTCTGGACGCCAAAGCAAACGCCGCCACGACGGCCGTCTTATAAAACACAGTTTTTATAGACGCGGACTCTAAGGGTTCAAAAAGGTGGTATAATCAGAGCACACAGAACCACACCGATATCCCATTTCGGTAACAGTTGGCGAGTACAACGCGACTGTAATGCGAAGGCGTGAATAAGAGGAGAGATATTATCGTTAAGGCTAATGTCGGAACCCAAGGTAAGACGTAACACCCTATTCAATTCATGCCAGCAGATCGACAGCCTTCCATGGTGCTAATATGAAACTCCCTATCCTGGTGAAGGTGAAGGATGAAGTCAATTACGAGGGGAATAGAGTCGGGAACGATCACGTTCTCGGCACCAGGACAAATATAGGAACGTAGTGAGTAAGATCCTACATATAATAAACAACCTTAAGGTTGATGACAGAACCATAATGTCAAAGTCTAACCATTGGTGTAACGGTTAATATAGGAATAAAGTACTTGATGGAGAAAGTCAGAAGAACTGTCCCACAAGTACACCACGAAGACATTGTGTTGATCAAGCACAATCCTAAGGTAACTGGATCTCAACATAATGTTAGTGTGATAAAGTCAACATGGCTCCGTGTTAACACTGTGCTGAATTCAATTAAAGGCGACTAGTCCGTCATTCACAATCCCGCCGTCGTCCTCAGAGAATATCCATGTCCATAATCCAAAGACTATTCCATATAACAGTATTTAACCAAATACTGCTGATTCCAATACAATTTTGATATTCTGAACTCCAGACTGGAAACAGCAAGGTCTGGACAGAACTCTCTTCGTAGAGTAAAGACGAACCTAAGTAAATCACATTGTGAAAAACCCGAGAGGAATTGATACAAGTGGAAAGTTGACGCCAAACGAATGGACTTCCCCTCCACCGGCGATCGACGATGGAGAATCAAAGGAAGTGCCGATGAATGGATATAAAATATGCAACTCGCAAATGAAGAAATGACGTGACAAACGGCGTTATTGCACAGGCGTATGAGAGACACATGACGGTGTAATGAACATGTCGTCAAGGTGTAATGGGAAAGCGTAATGTGAAAAATGCGAGAAACGTTGTATATGATAAACAACGTAGTGATTTCCTCATTCACAACAACTTAATGTATATACATGCTCATCATAGAGCAGGATACAACTTAAAAGCACACGACGTAACAGAAGGGCGTTGCAACAGTAACCCCGAAGTCGATTATAATAATTTCCCTTCTCTTTAAACGCAGTAGAGATGAACATATTAAATGTTTGTAGCGTTAATCACCAAATGTAAGCTCAATGAGATAAATGGGATTATGGATCTTTGTGTCAGTGAACATGAATAATGTATC
>JAVTVY010016924.1:0-62438 GCA_036873755.1 Hanleya hanleyi | reverse complement strand
CACCCGATCAGATTGTCGTATGGCACATGCCTGTACAACATGCTTCTCACCTGCACACCCTGCTACGCAACATGCTGGGTTTGAGAAGCCAAAAAACGGACCTGCTTCGATGACCCAACAAGTATCTCGATAAATGACTGTGATAAAGCTTCCAGTGAGCCCAAGCCTTCTCGGACAAAGACACTTAATTTAGAAGCTTGGGAATCACTACTGGATGCACAAGATCCAGACAGACAGTTTATTTTGGATGGCGTTAGGGACGGTTTTAGAATTACTGATACTAATTATGATAATGTGTTCATTCAATCAGCATTTACCAAAAATCACAGATCGGCACTCGATAATAGGGAGGCAGTAGAAAAACAGATTCTCGAAGAAATTGAGAATGGTAATTATGTGGTTTGTGACGAGCCCCGCACAGTGATTAGCGCGTTAGGGGCTGTGCCGAAGCCCAGTGGGGGAGTTCGTCTTATTCATGATGGTAGTCTCCCGAAAACGGAGGCATGAACAGTTATGCGACACCAGGTGATTGTACATACATGGATCTGAGAGAGGCGGTTAAGCATATTTCTAAAGGCAAATACCTGGCAAAAGTCGACCTCAAAAGTGCTTACCGATCAGTACAGGTGCACCCTGACAACTACCGCTTCACAGGTCTTCAGTGGACTTTCCAAGGTCAAGCCGAGCCTACATTTCTTTACGATGCCAAGTTGTGTTTCGGTGCCTCTAAATCACCGTCGGCCTTCCAGCGTCTTAGAAGTGCAGTGTGTCGTATAATGAAATCCCGTTATAACATTACTGTGATTGCATACTTGGATGATTACCTTTTGATTTGTGATACCTATGAAGAATGTATTTATGCCACATCAAAACTTATTGAAGTATTGCGGGCCCTAGGATTCCAAATAAACTACAGTAAATTGGAGGGGCCTGCACGCAGGCTCAGATTTCTGGGCATTATCATCAACACAGAGGAATTAACACTTTCATTGCCAGAGGATAAGCAGCAGGAATTTTATGATCTTCTGGTGGTGTTTAGCATCAAACGGCGAGCAAGCCGTAAGCAACTGGAGTCGCTTATAGGTAAATTGAACTGGGCTTGCCAGGTGGTAGCTGGCGGGAGAACGTTTCTACGCCGTATGTTCGACATGAAGAAAACGCTTTGTGATCGAAACCACAAAGTTATTTTGTCGGAGGATTTTCATGAGGATTTGCAGTGGTGGATAACTTACATGAAAGTTTTTAATGGTACTGTGAAATTTGTGAATACCCAACCAGTTACAGGCTTGCATACTGATGCCTGCACCGAGGGTGGTGGGGGCTATTTTAACGGGGACTATTTTTACATCAACTGGGCCCTAGATATGCCAGAGATAGCCCCCCACCACATAAACGTGAAAGAACTAGTGTCTATAGTATGTGCAATATGTCGCTGGGCATCAGTCCTCAGAGACAAAACAGTACTGGTATATACTGACAATATTACAGCCAAGAGTAACATTAATAAGGGCACTAGTACTAACAAGCAGAGCATGTTGTGGTTAAGGCTTTTGTTTTGGGTTCGAGCTACTTGTAACATTACTATACGAGCATTATATATTCGCGGTAAGTTCAATTCCGTGGCTGATTGTATTTCACGTCTCCATACTCGAAACAACTTTGTTAACCTGTACGAATTAGTGCCCAGCCTTAAAATGGAACCGTTCAGTTTAGAGAGGTTATCTAGTCATATGTCTCCTACTTTCATTGACTATAGATGGAGATCCGCTGAGAGGGGCACTACAAACCACAGTGATCAGACTGAGAGGTCGAGGCTGGGCAGACAGCACAAAACAGACATACAAGTCACAGATGAAGTGTTACTTTGACTTTTGTGATAGACTGAACGTGGATCCAGTGCCCATTACAGAGGAGGGCTTGGCACTATATATTGGGTATATGGTAGAAGTGAAGAAGTTTAAGTATTCCACTATACGGAATTACTTATCTATAGTTTGCAACCTACACAAAGCCAATGACTTTACTGATCCAGTTAGTGGTAATTGGCATATTGCATTAATGCTTAAAGGAGTTAAGAGAGAATTGGGCGATGCGCAGAAAGGTGCCATTCCCATGACCCCTCAGCTGTTGTTGAACATTAAACCGAAGTTTAATCTGAACGATCCAACAGAGTTGTGTGTATGGTGTGCATGCCTCATAGGGTTTTTTGGCCTGCTGCGGTCAGGCAACTTTCTATGCAAGGCTGAGTTTGATCCTCAGCGAGATTTATGTGTTGGGGATGTCACCCTATGCGAGCAGGGTTACATCATTTGTTTGCGACGTACTAAAACACTACAATTCAGAGAGAAAATTATTGAGATAGTGTTGCCACGGTTAGTCGGACATCCTCTATGTCCCGCATTTGCGTTGGATAGGCTCTTCCTAACTGAGCCAATAGATATAGAAGGGCCCTTGTTCAACATTGGTGGAGGTAAGGCCCTCAGCTACAAGCTATTCATAGACGCAGTAAGGCTTAAATCTAGTTTGATTGGTGGGCCCACCGGCATTACAGGGCATTCATTTCGTCGTGGCGGTACTAGCTGGGCCTTTGATATCGGGGTACCAGGTGAAATGATCCAGGAGATAGGTGCCTGGAAAAGCAATGCCTACCTGCGTTATTTAGTCATTAGTACCTCGAACAAGTTCAAAACCATGCAACGGTTTGGCAACGAGATAACAGTCTGAACACTTTTTTTTTTTTTTTTTTTTTTTTTTTATTATCATCATAACTGTACCAGTCTGGGCTGGGGAAGTTTTCTTAACCCCACATTTTTTGTTGTTGGCCTGCGTGCCAATTCGCTAGCATGAGCAGAGCTAAGCTTGAGCAGCATTGTTTTGTATGTATGATTTCTTTGAGTGAAATAAATCATGTTTTCGCCCAGACACATGGTATTTGCCAATTTGTATGTTATATGAGTGATATTAGACAAAATGTTAAATTGTAGTTGGTAATTTAGAGTTTGTCATACACTATAGTAACATGAGCAAGCAGTTAAGAGTTATGGCCCTTTAAGCTAGAGGGCGCTTTTTGAGCGGTGCATTTGAGCAACATGCATCAGTTGTGCAGCAGCTAGCAGAACCAGCAAGTTCTATGCAATCTCTTGTAACCCTCCCTCCCTGCCCAGTAGGCATTACTGGCTAGGTGTTATTAGCTAAGAGATCACCTTTGTATACTGATAGATCTATACAATGTTCATACGTGCTAGGGGGAAGTTTTCTTAACCCCACATTTTTTGTTGTTGGCCTGCGTGCCAATTCGCTAGCATGAGCAGAGCTAAGCTTGAGCAGCATTGTTTTGTATGTATGATTTCTTTGAGTGAAATAAATCATGTTTTCGCCCAGACACATGGTATTTGCCAATTTGTATGTTATATGAGTGATATTAGACAAATTGATGACTTTTGCCAATTCTGGCAGGATTTTCGTGAACAAAACTCAAAATTAACCTATTTCTTCTTAATAATGTGCATCCATTCGGCAATATGAAGGCCGTGATTGCTTTTCCGCTTTCCAATGATAACAGAAACACGGGAAAATGCAAATAAGAGATGGAACCAAGTCAAATTATTGGTAATTTTCCACTGAATTTCCTCCCAGAAACATGGGAAATACTTCAGAAACTTGAAAAATAATTCGTAAAACCATAATAATATACATCTATTCCATCCTTTATGGACTGTAAATGGGTTCTCTTGTAAAGAAAATGTACACTAGCAAATTGATATCATTTTGATATGACCTAGTTCTGCCATAATATCTACCGAAATCTCATTCCAGGGGAGATAACTCCTGTATGGAATACAGTATGCAATAACCTCAATAGTATACTAATGGACACACTGTGGATTATTTTAACCGAACTCCTGGTCTTCTTTCCACCTGCTTCTGAAAATAACGTTTCAGGTGTAACTAGGCAGTCAAAATTAAACAATCTGGCGTAATGACACATTTCCGCTCCGTAACGGAGTCTACATTAAGATAATGCATAGACTCCACTATTATGCCTTAAAGGGTAGACTCCAGAGATTCTTTCATTCGGCATGGAATAGACTATGGGTCCGTTTTTCGGCCACCAGTTGTCGTAAAACCTTCAACCCAAATCACTTATATGTATATATTTTCTGAAAGAGAACGATGAAACTATTATTTTAAGATATACCACTGCTATGTTATAGAAAATTTAAACTCGAACATTCTTCTCCATGCTTGCTTCATTTTTCCTAGAAAACCCCTTAAAAATGTTGAAAAATGGTCAAATTCGGCTCAATTTCCAGAAAAATCTGTAAGAGCGATTTCAATTAAACTTCTTACTCACGTTCCCTGGTCCGGTCTCAACTTAAAAGGCAAACAAAAGTGGGTGTCAACCTAACCGTTTTTTGTCAGATTTTCTTCCCGTAAATGAGTCCTGATTTTTAGGCACACCCAAGGGGCATAACTGAGGCAGGACAAACTTTACTCCATGATCCCGATCAGCGTGTAGACGAAGCCAGCCCTCGATTTGTACGTACTCGTTTGCAGCGTTGATAATGCTGAATAGGATGGCATTATAGATATAAGCTATTAAGGAGACAAGAAGAATTATGATGTAGCAGAACAAGGGCAGTCTATCGTATTATGAAATTAGAGAGGGGCCATTACTACGAAACTGTGGAAGGCAATCTTAAGGGGGCAGGATGTTTTTTACGAAATTAATTATTCACATTTATCGTAATCTCAGAGTGGTTGCGAGTATGGCGGTATACAACACTTGCCAAAAATCCGACCGATAACTTTCCCCCTACCCCATCTTTGTTTTGATGACTTTTGCCAATTCTAGCAGGATTTTCGAGAACACAACTCAAAATTAACCTATTTCTTCTTAATAATGTGCATCCATTCGGCAATATGAAGGCGATGATTGCTTTTCCGCTTTCCGATGATAGCAGAAACACGGGAAAATGCAAATAAGAGATGGAACCAAGTCAAATTATTGGTAATTTTCCACTGAATTTCCTCCCAGAAACATGGGAAATACTTCAGAAACTTGAAAAATAATTCGTAAAACCATAATAATATACATCTATTCCATCCTTTATTGACTGTAAATGGGTTCTCTTGTAAAGAAAATGTACACTGGCAAATTGATATCATTTTGATATGACCTAGTTCTGCCATAATATCTACCGAAATCTCATTCCAGGGGAGATAACTCCTGTATGGAATACAGTATGCAATAACCTCAATAGTATACTAATGGACACACTGTGGATTATTTTAACCGAACTCCTGGTCTTCTTTCCACCTGCTTCTGAAAATAACGTTTCAGGTGTAACTAGGCAGTCAAAATTAAACAATCTGGCGTAATGACACATTTCCGCTCCGTAACGGAGTCTACATTAAGATAATGCATAGACTCCACTATTATGCCTTAAAGGGTGCACTCCAGAGATTCTTTCATTCGGCATGGAATAGACTATGGGTCCGTTTTTCGGCCACCAGTTGTCGTAAAACCTTCAACCCAAATCACTTATATGTATATATTTTCTGAAAGAGCACGATGAAACTATTATTTTAAGATATACCACTGCTATGTTATAGAAAATTTAAACTCGAACATTCTTCTCCTTGCTTGCTTCATTTTTCCTAGAAAACCCCTTAAAAATGTCGAAAAATGGTCAAATTCGGCTCAATTTCCAGAAAAATCTGTAAAAGGGATTTTAATTAAATTTCTTACACACGTTCCCTGGTCCGGTCTCAACTTAAAAAGGCACACAAAAGTGGGTGTCAACCTAACCGTTTTTTGACAGATTTTCTTCCCGTAAATGAGTCCCGATTTTTAGGCACACCCAAGGGGCATAACTGAGGCAGGACAAACTTTACTCCATGATCCCGATCAGCGTGTAGACGAAGCCAGCCCTCGATTTGTACGTACTCGGTTGCAGCGTTGATAATGCTGAATAGGATGGCATTATAGATATAAGCTATTAAGGAGACAAGAAGAATTATGATGTAGCAGAACAAGGGCAGTCTATCGTATTATGAAATTAGAAGAGGGGCCATTACTACGAAACTGTGGAGGACAACCTATGGTGTATTTTTCGCTCACAGGGTTGTCTACCTCATTAAATACAGAATAGTGATTTCTGTATTATAAAACCATGCAGTCGCGCATAAAGTCAGTTTTGAGTATTATCAATGAGTCGGTTTCGCTTAGACAGTGAGTGCAACTCCAGGGATTGGAGAGTCATTGTTTCGATTCCCACAGAGGGTTAAATTATTCTTCCTTTCAAAACATATTTCCATATATATGCGAATTGCTTGAGGGTAAAGTTAAACATGAAACCAAATTGTCATTTCTATAAGTTAAACATCTTTATTCGGCGAAAGTTGGTGAGTTTGTCCCTAACTTTTGAAATGTATTTGTTGCGTTTGTGTTTATGATGCATGATCTATAATTTGATACCAAGTATTATTCAATGTTAATCATGATGACAATACGATACTTGTCCGTGCACTTCTTCACCAATTTGTGAATTATCTAGATTGGGTGGATAAATGATTTCTAGAAGCAGCGAACTTATTTTTCTACTTACTAAGACAGTCGCCGGTGAATTAGCCGAACCACTGACACCGTTGCGGCTCATCTTCCTTGGTATATAAGCAATTCAATGATCTTAAAATGTATGATGTACATGCACTTACTGTTCAGTGAAAATGGTAATATCTGAAGACATTGATTGATGTGTCGATCGACAGCTTTTAAGCGATTGAAGCTTTCTATGTGTTGACGTAATAGGATAGATTCTGAACGGAAATCAACGAAGCAATAATTAATTCCACCGAATATAGTTGCAAATGAATTCCAACGTGCCTGAAGACAGGGTTGTCATGTGAGATCGGAGATTGAAAACAAAAGTGTGGCAGAGATCACACTCTCTTAGCGCATGCGTATTTCAAAAAGTTACAAGAAGAAGAACAGCAACAACAACAGCAACAACGCGAGCCTCCCATAGACCTGCGTGCCACAGGTAAAAACACTCGAGTTTTGATGGAATATGTATGTGACCAACACGTCTTCTTAAGGTGGTTACATCACTGTAATTCCGTCACGCGGTATTCGAATGTCACGTGGTCAGGTATTTATCCTTTTTCCTCTCATCCTACAGTTCTACAGTTCTTAATAATAGGGTTAGGAAAATGATATTCCAAAACAGATGTTACCATGGATGAGTAATAAGAGGGGTTCAGAAGAACTGAAAACATGGGTACCTTGTAATTCCGTCACGCTGGAATTCATGATCCAGCGTGACGGAATTACAAGGTACTCATGTGTTCAGTTCCTCTGAACCCCTCTTATTACTTGTCCATGGTAATGTTTTAAGGAGTTGATGCGATTTTTCCTGTTTTACAAGTTTCAATTTTACCCGGTCTAAAAAATTCTGAGGACAGACCCAAACACATGAATTTTGTTGTCATGTACCCGGCAATGCATGTATAATCGATTGAATGTGCAAGAGTGATAATGACTGGTCAACAACATCGGCAAAATTGTTCAGGAATGACATAACCAAGATTTTGTTTATATGTGACTGAATTACATTTTGGTTACAGATTTCGTGGAATTCTTTATATATAAATACACTAGTAGTAAGGAAAAGCTAAAAAGGGTCGCATTGACCTTTGTGCACTTAAACTTGAGGTGTTGGCGCTAGAGATTGGAAAGTGACCTCTGCCAGAGTTTGGCCGCCATCTTGAATTTGGTAAAAACTTACCAATGTGGCAGCGGCTTATTCTCTTGAACTCCGATACAAGGTCACGTGACCTTTGTATTCCTCCGCGGTGATGCGGTCTGACGGTGATGCGGTCTGCCTCCGTGGAGAAAAAGTAGTCCCCAGAATTCAAACACGCTGCATGGTCCGATTGGGTCGTATGAGGTATCAATGTGAAGCATTCGTGAAGGCGTATTTGATGGGCTGGGTGGAATATCGTCATTCTGCGCATGGGCAGTAGACAAAGGGTATGGAAATAGACGTTTTGAGATCTAGGAGAGCCCCTAATGGGCCGATGGAGTCATATGAGGTATCAATGTGAAGCATTCGTGAAGAAGCATCCGTTGGGGTGCGTGTGGGGTTGGAATATCGTCATTCTGCGCATGCGCAGTAGATAAAGGGTATGGAAAAGACGTTTTGGGGATCTAGGGGAGCCCCTAAATGGGCCGATGGAGTTGTATGAGGTATCAATGGGAAGCCTAGGTGAGGGGGCATCCGCCTGGACTAGTGTCTCGGTTGTTGTCAACATTCTGCGCATGCGCAGACACGGAATTGTGGGAAAAGGCTATGGAAATAGACGTTTTGAGGTCGGGGTGGGCCACTAGTGGTCCTATGGAGTCGTATGAAGTATCAATGTGAAGGATACGTGAGGGGGCATCCTAGTGTGTCGTTCGTGTTCAACATTCTGCGCATGCGCAGACAGGGAATTTTGGGAAAAGGGTATGGAAATAGACGTTCTGTGGTCTGGGTGAGTCCCTAGTGGGCCGATGGGGTCGAGTGAGGTATCGTTGTGAAGGATACGTGAGGGAGCATCCGCCTGGACTAGTGACTCGACCGTTTTCGACATTTTGCGCATGCGCAGGCAGGGAATTGTGGGAAAAGTGTATGGAAATAGACGTTTTGGGGTCTAGGTGAGTCCCTATTTGGCCGATGGGGTCGAGTGAGGTATCGTTGTGAAGGATACGTGAGGGGACATCCATCTGGACTAGTGTGTCGACCGTTTTCGACATTCTGCGCATGCGCAGACAGGGAATTGTGGGAAAAGTGCATTGGAAGGAACGTTTTGGGTCTAGGTGGGCCACTGATGGTCTGATTGAGTCGAGTGAGGTGTCAATGTGATGCATACGTGAGGTCGCATCCGCCTGGGTGGATGGGTGTTAGGAATATCGTCATTCTGCGCATGCGCAGGCAGGCCGTAGTATGGAAATAAACATTTTGAGGCCGATATGGACCACTATTGGTCCGAATGTGTCTAGGGAAGTGTTATTTTGTAGCTCTCGGGGTGTAGACCACGACTTGAGGGGATGCCCACGTCACCTGTGACGTCACTGGTGACGTCATCAGTGAGAGTAATAGCGAGGGCGGGAGTTTCGAAGGTGCGATGGAGTGCATTTGGAGTAGATAACCGCCTATTTTTCCATCCAACTACCCGGCTGTCCAATCAGAAGTCGCCGTTTCAGAAAGTTCCATCCTTTTGTTCTAGTCCTCGTCGGGCAAGCCTGGATATTCTTCGGGCAGCATGTCCTGAAACAGTTGTTTGCGCATTCTGATCGCATTTTCCAGGGCCTCGGTGGGTGGTAACCTCATAATCTCTTCCAAGTGACGCTTGGTCTTCATGATGGACCTGTGTGTGGGGTCGCCTTTCATTTCAAGCGGTAGCAAGGTATACTGTTCATAGATCGCCATGGCTGTTTTCCTGATGCAGGGCCGCATTTCGGTGTACGCCTGTTGTAAATTATCCTGTCCGGCGTCCTCGATCGCCGCAGCGTGAGTATTGATAGCTGCTGTCACAATACGATCCCAGAAGGTAGGTTCTGCCTCACTTTCCTGGGATGTAGGCTGACTATCTGAGGTCAATCTCTCCATACCAGTAGATAGACTGTCAGCAATCTTGGATTCGGTATCAGTCGATACACTCTCATCAATCTCTGTATCAGCATCCGATTCAACGGAGTCTTCAATCCCATGTATATTTTCCTGGTGTCGCATCATATCGTAATGTCTGGTGAACGTGCGTTCGCACTCAGAGCAACTATAAGCCGTGTTGACGGTTGGAAGTCGACTGTGCCGTGTTTTAGCAATACACTTCCTTTTATAGATGCCCATCAACGCTTAGCTTAACGCTTCAACTCCCTGGTGAATTAGCTCAAATGGTCTCATTTTTGTAGACACCAATACATCGAAATGCAGTGACGCCCATCAACGCCTGTTGTTACGCTTTAACGCCCATCTCAACGCCTTAACGCCCGTCTCAACGCCATACCGTCCGTCTCAACGCCCGTCTCCATACCTGTCTCAACGCGTTATGCAATGTCCATCATTACTGGATGTTGATGTTGGAGGTTGAAGAAGATAATTTCCCGTCTCCAACTGGGTCTCCATAAAGGTTTGAAATGCCTCATGCAGGGTCAGCAGATTCTGGGTACGGGTAGTTGTGTAGGTATCCTCATTGGGTATTATCTGTTTCTTATGCAGCAGAAGACATACCCGTGTCACCCATTTGATGTCATCTATGAGTGTGATAAGATGACAACGCATGCGTTGGTGCTGAACGGTGGATTCACCTTGTGCTGTATCAATAATAGTATCGACATTGGCTTCACGTAACGCTTCGGCTAGAATATCCTCGTTGTCGGGTTCAAACAAGTTGGGGACTGGTGCCGTGTGGTCTATTTATAGTGAGACGCTTTTGATCTTAATGATGCGTTCGAACAAATGTTTCTTTTGTGCTATTGCTCTGGCATATACGCCGCTTTCCAGTTCATGCCCGAGGTTTTCATCATCACCGCTGTTCTTCTGATTTCCATATGGACCGGGTCCTTGTCCAGCAATTTTTTATGGGTCAGGAGGTGGGCATACTGCTGACGTAAAGCCCGTCGTAGTCTGGGTGCCAAAGTATTATGGGCTAACATTGCGGCTTCCTCTTTCGAATACCCTTTTCGGTGAAACTTGTTTCCTGTGGCCTCCAACATCTCGCCCAGCTGGGCGTTCACACTTTCTTTGAACAAATCCTACCATAGCCTCGAGTTCACATTATGTTCATTCCCTTGTACGGGTTTGGGTTGGTCCGTCGCGGTTGGGTGGTATTCGGTGACTAATGGTATGAAGGGGACACGCTGTACGGGAGGGGGTTGCTGCTGCTGCTCTGCCAGATGTGGACTCGGTGGATGGTGTAGAGGTATATGACGTTGCGGGTAACAGGTGGGTCGTCAGCCGGCGATCTTCGAAGGTATGGGCTTTTAAATCTATGAACAGGTAGCCGTATGGACGACTTGTCGCTCCTTGAAACGCCTGCATGAAATGGTCGATGTTCTGCGGAGAAATTCGACTACCAAACACACGGATTTGTGCTCTGTCGATGGGGTTGGAGAACAACACAAAGCATTGGCAATTCAAGGCAATATCTCTGAACGCCTTCCCTTGAGGAAATAGATTCTGAGTAAAATAGATGACGGACAGATTGCGATGATCGGACCCTTTGGTGAATAGGTCGGCGATTTTCGAATTGTCCTTGGCTGCACTCATCAGATCATCGAGCACTACCACGTTGGTCTGCTCGGAATCGAAGTAATAGGATTCGTCTATGTCGTGAGGAATTCCTGGGACAAAGCTCACATTCTGTAATCGCGTGGTTTCGTAGGCGGACTGCCACTGGCGATAATACCATACAACGCGTGTCGGAGCTGGGGTTGCCACACCTTCCTTTAAGAACTTCATCACCCAGGACGTCTTTCCACACGCCGTAGGGCAGCTCACCGTCATCGTATAGGGATGTTCTACGCCACTTGGTGGACCTATAGCGGGACATGGTGGTGTCTCTTGTCTATGCGTTAGACGCATATGTCTGAGCATATTGTCGAAACGGGAGAGTGTCTTTTCACAGAACGGACATGTACTCGACTTGGTACCCGGTCAGAGGATGGATACAGACTGAGGCTAATGGTGTACAAACGACCTTATATGACCACTCACTCACTCACTCACTCACTACCTTACTCACTAACTCACTCACTCACTACCTCACTCACTCCCTCCCTCAATCACTACCTCAGTCAATCCCTCACTCACTCCATCACTCACCCAATCACCGATCCCAAAATGCCTGCTTTCTATACTACGGCCAAACTGCGCATGCGCAAAATGATGAAAACGGACGATACATTAGTCCAGTCGGATCCCACCCACTCACTCACTCATCGTCGTTAGTGCGTCCATGCGTTAAGACTGGCGTTGGCGACGCCTCACGGGCGTTGTGCACGCTTCACTCACTCACTCACTCACACACACGCGCGCATACACTTACACTCACAGGTAACTTTACCAGGTAGTTGGATGGAAAAATAGGTCGTTATCTACTCCAAATGCACTCCATCGCACCTCCGAAACGCCCGCTTTCGCCACTAGTCTCACTGATGACGTCACCAGTGACGTCGCAGGTGACGTGGACATCCCTTCGAGTCGTGGTCTACACCCCGAGAGCTACAAAATAACACTTCCCTAGACACATTCGGACCAATAGTGGTCCATATCGGCCTCGAAATGTCTATTTCCATAGTACGACCTGACTGCGCATGCGCAGAATGAGGATATTCCTAACACAAATCCACCCAGGATGATGCGCCCTCACGTATGTATCACATTGATACCTCATTCGACTCAATCAGACCATTAGTGGCCCACCTAGACCCAAACACGTTCCTTCCAATGCACTTTTCCCACATGCGCAGAATGTCGAAAACGGTCGACACACTAGTCCAGGCGCATACCCCCTCAAGTATCCTTCACAACGATACCTCACTCGACCCCATCGGTCAACTAGGGACCCCAAAACGTCTATTTTCATACCCTTTCCCCACAATTCCCTGTCTGCGCATGCGCACAATGTTGAACACGAACGACACCCTAGTCCAGGCGGATTCCCCCTCACGTATCGTTCACATTGATACCTCATACGACTCCATAGGACCACTAGTGGCCCACCCAGACCCCAAAACGTCTATTTCCATACCCATTTTCCACAATTCCCTGTTTGCGCATGCGCAGAATCTTGACAACCGCCGAGACACTAGTCCAGGCGGATGCCCCCTCACATAGGCTTCACATTGATACCTCATACGACTCCATCGGCCCATTACGGGCTCCCCTAGATACAAAAACGTCTATTTCCATACCCTTTGTCTACCGCGCATGCGCAGAATGCCGATATTCCAAACCCAGACCCCCCCGTCGGATGCTCCTTCACGAATGCTTCACATTGATACCTCATACGACTCCATAGGACCACTAGTGGCCCACCCAGACAGCAAAACGTCTATTTCCATACCCTTTTCCCACAATTCCCTGTCTGCGCATGCGCAGAATGGTGAGAATGGCCGAGACACCAGTCCAGGCGGATGCCCCGTCACATATGCTTCACATTGATACGACTCCATCGGCCCATTAGGGACCCACCTCGACCCCAAAACGTCTATTTCCATACACTTTGTCTACTGTGCATGCGCAGAATGACGATATTCCAACACCACACCCACCGCGTCGGATGCTCCTTCACGAATGCTTCACATTGATACCTCATACGACTCCATCGGCCCATTAGGGGCTCCCATAGATCCCAAAACGTCTATTTCCATACCCTTTGTCTACCGCGCCTACGCAGAATGACGATATTCCAACACCACACCCACCCCGTCGGATGCTCCTTCACGAATGCTTCACATTGATACCTCATACGACTCCATAGGACCACTAGTGCCCCACCTAAACCCCAACGTCTATTTCCATTCCCTTTTCCCACAATTCCCTGTCTGCGCATGCGCAGAATGTTGAACACGGACGACACACTAGTCCAGGCAGATGCTCCTTCACGACTGCTTTACATCGATACCTCATACGATTCCATCGGCCCATTAGGGGCTCACCTAGATCCCAAAACGTCTATTTCCATACCCTTTTCCCACAATTCCCTGTTTGTGCATGCGCAGAATGTTGACATCGACCGAGACACTAGTCCAGGCGGATGCCCCCTCACATATGCTTCACATTGATACCTCATACGACTCCATCGGCCCATTAGGGGCTCCCCTAGACCCCAAAACGTCTATTTCCATACCCTTTGTCTAGTGCGCATGCGCAGAATGACGATATTGCAACCCCACCCCACCCCGTCGGATGCTCCTTCACGAATGCTTCACATTGATACCTCATACGACTCCATAGGACCACTAGTGCCCCACCTTAACCCCAAAACGTCTATTTCCATTCCCTTTGCCCAAAATTCCCTGTTTGCGCATGCGCAGAATGTTGGCAACGGCCGAGACACTAGTCCAGGCGGATGCCCCCTCATATAGGCTTCACATTGATACCTCATACAACTACATCGGCTCATTAGAGGCTCCTCTAGATCCCAAAACGTCTATTTCCACACACTTTGTCTACTGCGCATGCGCAGAATGACGATATTCCAACCTCACACGCACCCGATCGGATGCTCCTTCACGAATGCTTCACATTGATACCTCACTCGAACCAATCGGACCATTAGTGGCCCACCTAGACTCCAAAACGTCTATTTCCATAAACATTCTCTAGCGCGCATGCGCAGAATGACGATATTTCAACTCCACACCCAGCCCATCAGATGCGCCTTCACAAATGCTTCACATTGATACCTCATACGACCCAATCGGACCATCCATACCCCATACAGGCATTTTCCCGTATAGATTTAATATGCAAATGTTCGAATCAGGGAAGATTACCCGGAATTTGCCAAAAATCACAAAAGTGCATCAAAACTTACCTCCCCATTGGAACTCTTCCGTGTTGGAGGTAGTTTTTGGTCTCTTGAGCTGGTGGCGCCCAATGTCAGCAGCTTCACGGGAATCAAAGAGTTATCTCTCAAGTTTAAGTGCACAAAGGTCAATGCGACTATTTTCAGCTTTTCTATACTACTTACACTGGTGCCTTTGTCCGCGGGGCTTTCGTCCATTTTTTTTCTCCGGATCCCCAACGGAACATGTAAGCCCGAAAATTATTCGATTTAACACGTTTTGCCAACGTAAATTCATTAATCCGACGAAATTCATGACCAAAATGTGAAAAAAGATGAAATTCACAAATTCCAGACGTGTCACCCATGACAGTTGATCAGAGTAGTCACTTTCAACCTTATGTATACCTTCACTGGACTCTTACGGGAGTGGATTGCCTGATATGCAAGTTCATGGATTAAAGTTTAGGGCCATACGAAAGTTTCAAGCTGAACAAAAAAGATTTTTAGTATGGAAATCATCATCATACCTTCATAAGACTGAATGAAATCCTACCACACAGTTCTCATTGAGGGGAAGCCCAACGGCCCAGGTCATTTTGGGGAAAAGAAAGTGTACAAAGTATAATAATAATAATAATAAACTTTATTTTTAGTCGATGACCTGTTCGGCCAAGAAGGCCGATCTTCCACAGGGTCGACTGAATATATACAAGACATAATGGACAAGGACAAACATAACAAGCGTTCTGAGAACCCCAACATCTCGCCTTTCGGGGTCATCCGCCAAAGGTGCAGCAGTATTGAAAGCATACATGTAGAGCAAACAATAAGGTCTGGAACAGGTGATGTGGTACAGACAATAATGTCTGGAATAGATTATCTGGTACAGACAATAACATCTGTCCCATGTGGGATTACTGGCAAAAGTTAATCCCATGTAGGATGGATAGGTCAGTGCCGTTGGATTACTGGTACATAGGGCAGTCCAGTGTGACATTACTGCTGGATAGTTCAGTCCCATGTGAGATTACTGCTGGATAGGCCAGTCCTGTGTAGGATTACTGCTGGGTGGACCAGTCCCATGTTATTACTGATGGATAGTCCCCTGTGGGATTAATGCTGGATAGTCCAGTCCCAAGTGGGATTACTGCTGGATAGGCCAGTCCTGTCTGGGATTACTGCTGGATAGGTGAGTCTCGTATGCGAATAATGCTGGATAGGACAGTCCCGTGTGGGATTACTGCTGCATAGGCAGTCCCGTGTGGGATTACTGCTGCATACGACAATCCTGTGTGGGATTATGGCTGAGGAGGCCAGTCCCGTGTGGGATTACTGCTGGATAGGCTAAACCTGTGTGGGATTACAGCGGAATAGGTCAGTCCCATGTAAAATTATGGCTGGAAAGGTCAGTGCCATGTGGGATTACTGCTGCAAATTGCAATCCAGTGTCATATTACATCTGGATAGGTCAGTCCCATGAGAGATTACTGCTGCATAAGCGTCCCGTGTGGAATTACTGCTGGATAGGCCAGTCCCATGTGGGATTACTGCAGGATAGTTTAGTCCGGTCTGGGATTACTGCTGGATAGGTCAGTCCCGTGTGGCATTACTGCTGGATAGGCCAGTGCCATTGGGATTACTGCTGGATAGGTCAGTCCTGTGTGAGATTACTGATGAATAGGCCAGTCCCAAATGGGATTACTGCTGGATAGACCAGTTCGGTCTGGGATTACAGCTGGAAAGGTCAGTCCCGTATGGCAATACTGCTGGATAGGCCAATGCCATTTGGGATTACTGCTGGATAGGTCAGTCCCGTGTGGGATTACTGCGGGAGAGCTGTGACCTAGGAAAACATGAAACATATCCACCAAGTTTTATAATCATCCCACGAAAGGTTCAACAAACTTTCCATGTACAGATCTACCTGTAAATTTTTGCCCAACAAAAACCTTATCAATGGAAAGATACAAAGTCTAAGCTGCAATAATTAGGAAAAAATTTCATATTTAATGTCATATTTCTTAAATAGCACATGCACATCTTTGAATCACATTGAACTTGGGTAGCAAGTGTCAAACTCATCCAATGAAAGCTGACAGCTTCAGAAAACTTTCCATGTACAGGTGTACATGTATATACATGTACATTATTATTGGCATATTAAGACAAAACCCTCAAAATTTGAACAAAAATTAATATTTCATCTCCTAAATATCACAGGTACATCTTCTAATCATAAGAAACATGTGTACCAAGTTTCATAACCATTCGATGACAGCTGACAACTACAGCAAACTGTGGTGTACAGATGTACATGTGCACTTCAGCTAAACGCAAAACTCAATCATTTGCCATAAGGTGGAGAAAAATTAATATTTCATCTCAAAAATAGCACAAGTAAATCCTCCAATCATAAGAAACATGTGTACCAAGTTTCGTAATCATCCAATGAGAGCTGACAACTGCAGCAAAATTATCATGTACATGTATATGTACAATTTACCTAAACAGAAAACTCATTCATTTGCCATAATTTGGAGAAAAATTAATATTTCTTGTCAAAAATATCACAGGTACATCCTCTAATCATAAGAAACATGTGTACCAAGTTTCATAATCATCCAATGACAGCTGACAACTGGAGCAAACTTACCATGTACATGTATATGTACAATTTACCTAAACAGAAAACTCATTCATTTGCCATAATTTGGAGAAAATTAATATTTCTTCTCAAAAATAGCACAGGTACATCCTCTAATCATAAGAAACATGTGTACCAAGTTTCATAATCATCCAATGACAGCTGACAACTGGAGCAAACTTACCATGTACATGTATATGTATACATGTAGAGGCCTACATGTACAATTTACCTAAACAGAAAACTCATTCATTTGTCATAATTTGGAGAAAAATTAATATTTCTTCTCAAAAATAGGACAGGTACATCCTCTAATCATAAGAAACATGTGTACCAAGTTTCATAATCATCCAATGACAGCTGACAACTGCAAGAAATTTTCCAAGTACAGATGTACATGTGCAATTCAGCTAAACGCAAAACTCATTCATAGGGATTTTAACATTAGAGCACCCCAGGGGTAGTACCCCCAGGTGGCATACCCACCCCCCATATTTTTTTATATTTTTTCTAATTTTTCTAGATTTTTGTTTAACTTGCTAAACCCAAAACCCATTCATTTGCAGGCAGGGGACACCGACACCGACACCGACGACGACATCCTCTTTCCCCCTCTCACAATATCTCCCCTTTACTTCGTAAGGCGAGATAAAAACATATATGAAATAATGATAGTTATACGAATGACAAATCCGTACAAGAATGTGACTAATTGAATACGGACTAGTTTTAACACATTATAAAATAAGCATGTAGCAGATTAAATATTTGATACCAGATATTCATAATACTTTGATTTAAAACTCTTAAGCGAGGGGGCGCTTCGTATTTCAACGGATAGTCCGTTCCATAAAACAGCTCCGGAATACGACAAACTTTTCTTAAATAATTCAGTTCTCGCCCTCGGTAGACAAAAATTGTTTTTTGTCGTTGAGCGTAAAATACGGACAGTAGAATTTCCGAATAGGCTAAAAAGATCAGACAAATAACTAGGACAAAATTTGTTTAAAATCTTATACATTTGTATCCCCGTGTGATATTTCAGTCGATCCTTCAATGGAAGCCATCTTAATTTCTTAAAAATTGGGGCAGTGTGATCACTGCTTGTTTTTGTAGCCTGTATAGTTTTAGTAGATTGGTATGGTCACAATTTCCCCAAACAATACAACAATAGTCAAAAGTAGGTAAAATATAACTGTTATAAAAAGCTTTTCGGGCACACAAAGGCAATAAGTGGCGAATACGCCTGAATAGCGCCAACTTTTTAGATAATTTTCCACAAATATAATCAACGTGTGTGGTCCACGAAAAGTTACAGTTTAGATACACCCCTAAAAGCTTTTCGTTTTCAGTTTTGGCCAAGGGTTCGTTATTGTAAGATAGATCAATATTACTTTTGGCTCGTTTTTGGTGAGACGTGAATAGCATTACTTTTGTTTTCTTAGCGTTAACTAACATTCTGTTAGCTCTACACCAATTTGAGAGCTTTTGGAGGTCTATAGACAATCTCTTTTCAAGTTCACCAATGCTATTACCTGATGTGTAGAGCGTGGAATCATCAGCATACATATCGATGTTATTATCTAAGTACAACGGCAAATCATTAATGAAAATGAGAAAAAACAAAGGTCCTAATATAGACCCCTGAGGTACTCCACAAGTCACCGAACGCGAATTGCTGTAAGCTCCACAGACCGTTACCATTTGTTTACGATTTTGCAAATATGAATAGAAAAAATTTAAAGTTCCTTTTGAACAACCATAATATTCAATTTTCTGAAGAAGGATTCTGTGGTCGACAAGGTCAAATGCCTTGCGCAGATCTATAAAGACTGCTCCGACTAGTTTGCCCTTGTCAACCATAGAGCGCCAATGATCTAAAAGTTTCAACAAAGTACGTTGACACGAATGTCCAGGTCGAAAACCCGACTGTCCAGCAAACAACAAATCAAATTCGGTCAAGTATGAATAAAAGTGTTGATGAATGTGTCTCTCCAGTATCTTCGATACAATTGGCAGGACAGACACAGGCCTATAATTTTCAACCTTGGATTTTGATCCGGACTTGAAAATAGGTATTACCTTCGCTATCTTCCATGGAGACGGAAATGTACCTTGGTTTATACAAACATTTAGTATTCTTGTCAGCGACGGGGATATTTCATCCGCACCAATTTTCAAAAATTTCGGTTTCATACCGTCAATTCCAGAAGCTTTGGTAATATCTATACTTTCAAGAGATTTTTCAACTTCATTAACATTAAGGGGAGGAATTGAAAAATTTAACCCCTTCAGGCAGGTGATCCTGTATGTGAGATTTCAGTTTTTCGTGACATTCTGTATTTTCACTCAAAAATCATCCGGAACTAAATTTGCAGCAATTTCTGTGAAAAATTCATTGAATTTCTCAGCCACATCCTCTGGTTGCCAGTAAAATTCACCTTCCTCTTCCAAATATACAGAGGTAGATATATTTTTCGAGGGTAATGTTTCCTTAAGATGAGTCCAAAATTGATTAGTTTTGCTATTTTGTTCAATTAAATTTACATAATAGTCCCTTTTTGATTTGCGCTGAAGGAAACGTGCTCGATTTCTCAAACCTTTGTATGTGTCACTGTTACTTTTTTGATCACACTCATCGCGAAGTCGGACTACGTTGTCAATTTCTTCCGACCACCATTTGGGACGTTTCGGATACTTAACCCTCTTTTCTTTAACTGGAGCATGATCATCTAGCACCTGGTTAAACAAATCAATCCAAGTGTTTGTTACCCATACCGCATATAAATGGGGCCTATACGGTCACCAGTTGAAACCAGGGAAGTGTAGGTCTAAAAACAGGTGAAACCAAGTTAACCACATAACTTTACTATTTTCTGCGTTATAAGTCTGATATTTGTTTTGAAACTTGTCATATTGCTTTGAAATCTTTTTTCTTTTTTTTTTGCGGTAACAATCATACAAATGGCTTAAATTTGGGCTACCGGTATGACATTTTAATTGCCGGTGTGATGAATAAGGATGTCCTGGTGATTAGCGTCTCTTTTCATATCGTTTTGTATTGCAATCAACGATGGACACTTGTCCACAATGTGGAGAAAAGTGTCCCAGCAGGGTTAGGAGACAAGACTCGGACAGTCTTAGCCACCGAACATTCATAGCCTCCACACCGGTATCGGGTATTGAATATCCAGTAAAACGGTCTACAGGATTCGTTTTCCTTAAATAAAAATCATCGAAAAATATACAATACAGGTTGTAACTATACATGGTTGTAACAAGCCACTTGTGACAAATGACCCAGTGACCCAATCAAAAATAGGTCAATCTTAGTGATTTTCGAAAAACCTTTTGCTTTATGACCACATATATGTGTGTTTCTCGGCATATTCATTCCATTAAGATATGCTGGTAACATAAGTAATTGGTGAAAAAATAGTCAAAGTATATGACCCGGTCACCGAAAAATATGGGTCAATCTCTTTGATATTCGAAAGACTTGCCCTGTGACGTATGTGTGATGTAAATTTGGTGCTCCCAGTCATATCCCTTCTCGAGATATGAACGAGATAATGGAAACGGACGAACGTACAGCTATACATGATGACGACAATACACTAAGGTCATTTTGGCAGAGGGATAAGACGTGTTACAAGCCCCCCCCCCCTCCCCCCCACCAAACCCAAATAGCCCAAAGCCATGCATGTCTGGCGAATTAATATCTCCCGAATCTACCACTAAATTGATTAAATCAAGTTTCTCCAGTTTCCCTATTTTTCTGTTGAGTCAGTTATTGTAGCATATGCGCTCACTTTCTTCAAATTCAACCTTGATTGCTCGATAGATAGTGAATGGGCATCCATGCAGACATATCGCTATAATATCTACACGATAAAGAGTGCAGGCATAAACAACGATAAAGAGTGCAGGCATAAACAATCTCTATTCACGTCAGCTTGAAATCGAGCTGCCCTTCATATAGAAGATTTTATCCGTGACCTGATCAAGCAATATTCACTTAATAAAAAGGTTTAGGGATAAAGGTTTATCAGATCCATTGCCCTGGGTCGTTAAATTACATTTGTAAAAGAAATCACCTGGGGTTATCTGAATGATATAGTAAACTTGCTGTTGCACAGTACATTATCTCTAAAGAAATTCAGAAGATATACGATGAAAAAAAAATGCGGCGCCATGCATGTATATTTTGAATACTCATCAATAATCTTAAATGTATTCGTTTCAATAATCCGGTATACTAAGCATTTTTCCATTGATCGCAGGAGTAAATACATCCATCATTTTCTTTGAGAAGTATTTTTAGGGATTGGAAACTAGTAACCAAACGAATTATTATGGATAAGGACGTCTTTGTTTATTAGCTGGTAATAAACAAAGGAATATAATTTCGTCGTTTATTATCAGCTAATAAACGAAGAAGTTGTTATCCATATCATTACTGGTATATCGCCAATTCGCGCGGAGCACCCAAGTCATGGTGAGACTTGACTTGGACATCGACCGTCATCATGGAGGCGCGAGTAATACAAACCTTCACCCGATTGGACACTGAAACACAATTTCAAGAATAGAAAGAGGATTTGGTCACTATATGTACTCCGAAGTAGGCCATTCATATTTTCTCTGATGGTTCATGAATCCCTCCTGCGTACATTTTTCAGAAAGCAAAAACAAATTTTATCGATTTTTTATTCTCCACCGATCTTTCCCTTGTATCTATTCTTCTTGATTAAACGAAAATATAGTTGACGGATTACGGGAAAACCTAGGCCATTAACTCCCGTTTTCGTCCATCCTTGACAGAACAGGACATTTGCAAAACACCTATAACTTTTTTTAAAATATCGTAAACAACGTGCCCTGTACCTTACTATCTAAAACGTGTCCATGAATTGCATAACACGAAAATAAACAGGTGCCCCTGTGAATTCTTTGTACAGTTTTTAGTTTAGCGGGACAAATGACATTAGTAACATTTGTATTGCTTATATGTCATTTTTCCGTCAAATTCTATTTTGTATGTGCAAGAAATTTCTAAAAATCAAGCATTAGCATATATGGGCCAATAAAGGCCGGCTGTATTGATCTGCACCATTGTCAGTGTATGACATCACCCATGCTGTGATACGAGGTATTTTCAAAATTTTGCTAATGTCATTTCCGTCACGGGAGTTATGACGGACATGATATTAGCAACATTTTTCATCATCATAATCCGTGAACCAAGAAACAAATAACACATGGTAGTACGTCTGCTCAAAATTATTGAGTCTGGCGCGATCATGCATGCAGCTGTTTTGGGGTATAGCTAGTCTGATCATGCGTGCATGGGAAGACTTGGGTGCATGCTATACCCATCGGTTTAATGTCCAGTGTCTCGTGAAACAGCATACAGAAAACCAGTATGGACCTGCCTGTACACCAGAGAAAGCGTACCGGTATATATCTTTTAGATAGAATATTATTGCGAATTTAAGACCCAGTGTATAAAGTATAACAGTACCGAGTACAATCCTCACATTAGACAATATAAGGTGAAAGTCATCAGTCCTTTCATCTTGACTTTTATTTCTGATCTGAGCAAGTTTTGGCGTGTACACACGACATTACAACTGACATGACCGGGGACATGAATGGAATCGTCTCCCTTTCAGCACACTTCATGCATATATGAACCGATATGTCCTGAATTGGAACGAACGTTTGACCCGATCTATATATCTGGCTTTTGATCCACATATGAAATGAAATGCATACAGGTACCAAGGTCATCTTTTGTAAACAACAGGCACAAATCTGCAGTTACTACGGCATATCGTATATTATTAACGATCTGACATTCACTATAGCTACAATAAAAATTGCAACCATATAGATTTCATTAATACTGTCTACTTCAATCTCGAAGTCTCGCAACTTCGCAAATTTAATCGTGATTACAACGTGCCACACACTGGTACAGCACAACATTTTTCTTATTAGATTTCATTTCGCCGCGATACAATAACAAACTATATGAAGAACATTTGCAGCTATATACACTTTTATTGTTACACTTCTATAGAATGTAATCATCAACGGTTTTGCATAATACATTCCATTATTAAGAAAAGTTTCGTGTAATTTCCCGTGCTCATATATTGGTTCGATGAAAATCATATGCTAACATCTTGTTTGTGTGATGTACTGATAATTATATACATGAAAGGGTATAGCGCTGAAAAGAATTCAATAACTCTATATCAATTAATTTCTTCCTTTTGAATGTAGCGCATGTATCAAAGCATCCATGACCGCCACTGTATACAACCCAATCTAAACGCACATATATACGATACTCAAGATTGAATATTGGGGATCTTCGGAATGTTCAGTTTGATCTAACCTCAACATTTGGTTTACCTTTGATATTTCCGTAAGCACATGCACTAATGGTTGTCTTATTCGAAAACAGAAGAAACATCCGTCAATTTTTCGATGTCCGGAAATAGGAAAGGGTATCAATATTGATTGAAGATAGGACAAAGTGGCCTGCGTACATTCCGTGGCATTTGAGAAAGTTCAGGATGAGAACTAACGGTATTAATACCTTGGTGGCCACTCGATGGATCTCGATGTCTTGTAATCTTTCGCGTGCTATTCGCGCACGTTCGGTTATAAATATATCGCTGGACGTGTACCTGGACTTCTATAAATTCATCAATTTTTTGTCAACATTTTCTTTAACGAATACAACTACACACCTGAACAGATGTCTCGCTGTCGCTTCCGTACATTATTCAAATATAACTGCCATTATATGTATGAACCGAGAGGCTCCGTACATGCGAGGAGGAGGTGCGGGTCTTTCTAAAAAAAAATTTTGTGTTTCCTTAGCTCATTACCTACCCAGGTGATGATTTCTCCTGGTATACCATGCGGGGATGGAGGGCATAGGTCCCTGCATTATATTAACTTGCTCCCCTGCTCCAACGACGAGAGGGAAGTTTGAGCGCTACATTCGTAGACTCGCTCCAACGACACGAGGGAAGTTTGAATCCTACACCCGCAGACTCGCCCCAACGACATTCCTTGGTACGGGGCCAGCAACCAGGCCGCCCCCAATTACAGTACATTCTTTATTGTCAAGTATCCCTAGTTCTGCCTAAAGATAATACTATTATCAGGCATTCTGCCTGAGCTACGCGGTTCACATTCTCTTATGTACATTGCGTCTATTCAGAATACAACATTGTATACCTTTATATTTTCCTGGGTCATCTTGTGGGTTGTTATCTCCCCTGACCCCTGATCTCCACTGGGACTGGATTCCTTCAGTAATAGCCAGGGTCAGTGGCAGGTCGCTCTCGGTAAATAATCGTTTTTGTGATCCAACGACTCACGTTACACAAAAACTGGTGGCAGCGGTGGGATTGGCTTGATCTACAAGGGGAGAACAACGTACTGCAAATGATGGCAGATCGAGACGAACCGACAACACCATTATCCGAGAGTACTATGGCAATGCCGAGACGACCAACCACAGCTATGCCTCGGGTCTACCAAAGACAGAATCACTTAGACCAGCAGTCATGATGATCGAAGGAGATGGAGCCCTGGGCTTACAGAACCACATTCTTTACTGTCTACGTCCGCAGTTGTGGAGATTGACACACCGGCGACCATTCGTATTTTATTAGACTGCCTGAGAAGCTCGGAGGCGATGGTGCAGACCATACAGGCGACGATCGACTAAACGACCATGGGAACACTGGTCCATACATCAACTTCGAAAGGGACAGACGAGAATATGACTAGGGCTACGATTACCGACCAGCCTATGCCAGAGATGAGAGAAGTTCGACTTTCAGCGGTCGATACTACCGAATCAGCCAAGATCACAACTAATCCCATGTCGTCCGCACCCATAAGACGAGTGTAAAGGCCTCGACGTATGATGGAAGTACACCTTGGAAAGATTGGTTCGTCCACTTCTTAAATGGGTGGACGGCCGAGCAGAGAGGACAACACTTAGCCGTAGCGCTGAGAGGGCCAGCCTAGCAGGTAATCTCTAGCCTAAAGATGAAGCCAGGCGAAGCTGATTTTACGAGACTGCTAGATGCTTTGGATACCCACGCTGCAGCGATCGACACCGGGCAGGATAACTTGCAAGAGGCTCACATGCAAATGCACCCGTACATCAGGGAAACAGCCATGGCGATCTATGAACAGTACGGCCTGTTGCCGCTTGAATTAAAGGGCGATCCTAAGCAAAGGTCCATGATGAACACCAAACATCACTTGGAGGAGGATATTGGGATATCACCCACCGAGGCCCAGGAAAATGCGATCAAAATGCGAAAACAGCTGTTTCAGGACATGTTGCCTCAATGGTAGACTGGACTACCCGCTTAAGGATGAACCAGAGCGAATGGCTGTACATTGAACACGACCAGGAGCGAACAAGGCCCAAGATTGACGCAAGAGCAGTCGGAGATTGGGACGGGCTGCTTCTGAATGGACAATACGAGCATTGTAAACACATCAATATCGGCTCTCCCAACTTGAGTAGGCTGTGATGAAGGGAATAATAAAGTGTGGAACACACAGTAGCCTTGTTGTGGTCACGCCAAGCGTCCTCCACACGCCGAGCTCCTTAAGATGACACCTTACACGCCATATCTGGACCGAGAATATCACCCTCAATCACCCAAATACACCCCTGTGCACCCCAAAAATGCCCGCATGGTTACTACTCCACGGAAGCATGATGTAGTTTCCACTCAGAGCCACGCCAGTCGTCCTCTACATGCCGAGTCCTTCAAGATGAACACAGCACATTTGGACTATGTAGGGCTCACCTAAACCAATTTGATGGATGTTTTCTCCACTTTTGTTCTGTATTCCACATTTTACTTTTTCAGGAAAGAAATCCCAGTTTCATCATGACACATCCACCAGCCAGTCACCTGGCCGAGACGAGACAATCACCAATTACCAGTATACGAGTTGTCAGAGCATTTCCATCATAGCTCTCTAGATTTGTATCTAATACCGCTTATGCCGGTGCTAGGGGCCGTGTGATCATATCATCCAAGTTGCCACATGAACAGGTACAATAAAAGCGTACCGGAGATACAACACATATCACGAATCGTTAAATTCTTGGTATGTGCTTTAGAATAGGTTAACCAGAAGTCTATTCTGTGAAGTCATGTGACGCAGTCAGTATGTCGGCACCTCTTTCCACTTCCCTTATATGTGTTGTAATTAGGCCCAATATTAGCCGACCTCGACCGATCTGACTGGAATTTTGGGTGTAAAGTCCATGTTTCCGCTTTTTAGGGTTCCAGAAAAATTCAAATTTTGCATATAACCCAGCTATCACGTGGCCGACCTCGACGAGTGCTTCAAGATGATACCCTGCCCGACTCCTTAGAGCCCCTAAAAATACGGAAAACTGACTGGACACGTCCTCAATGAGTCGAGGTGGGCTCATAAGGTCCTACGGGGTTGGGTAAGGTCGCAATTTGAAGCGCTCGGTGGGGTCGGTTAGGTAATCGGCGGTTAGATAACGTGACTGGCAGGGGTGGATGTAAAATTAGGATTTTCAGAGGGATGCGGGAAAACGATATAGTGAGTATACGAGTGAGTGACTGTTGAGTGAGTAAATAGGATTTTAAAGCTCTTTCAACATTTGTTCGGTCATTTCACGACGACTCAGTGGCATAGTGATACCAGGCCAACAAGTTCATCTATCCTCTTCCAGCGCCAAGCCAGGAAGATACAAGGTCCATTTTTTAAGTCCTTGGTGAGCAAGAAGCTATAAGGTTGCGATACCAATCAAGCGCGATACTTAGTAAGAGACAACACCACGTGGAAACATTTCGTGCCATTTAGTGTTTGCTAACTTGACCAGGTTGTAACACTTGCACAAAATTCAAGTTAATTCTTTAAAAATAGCTACGCTGATAGCACCGACAGTTGCACTGAGACACGGTTCACATATGCTTTGTTCATCCTATCTTCTTAGCGTAGAAAATATTATAATCAATAACAAACGGGAGTATTTTCGACCTGAAGTTGCCAGAATTATCATAAATTTTAGCATAATGGTCATTTCTGGAAATAGTAAGATAATTTACACCAGTTATCAATAGATGAATACCCCAATCACATTATATCGGAACTCTCCGCCTTACTGACTGAGCAGAATCGGGAATTTCCGTGGGTACTGCCTCAAAATCTAGCAGACAATCTCCGGCAGCGACTGGTCTATAGTTATATGTAGCATATGGAGCACGAAGCGAACAACCTCGAGATTTGCAAAGTGTCAGATGCACTTACGCCAATGTGGATAGGTTTTTGATCAGATTGCGATGTAGCTACCTTGGCCGACCGATATGTCCGACAGAGGGCGTTATAGACAATACTCTGATCTCTCTGTTATCTTCCTTATCACAGTGTGGAATATGATAAGCGCAAAGATAACACTTTTGTGCTGGTTAGTACACCAATAAAACAATTTTTACCGTGAAACAATATATTTCAGTTGAGCACAATATGTGAATTTGATCTGGTTCAATTAGTGAATCAAACAAACGGCCTATACTCATGCCGGGCATATAGAATTGTAAATGACTGTAATCACCAATAAATAACCGATGATCATTAGTATATATAGTCTACCATTAATACACCGATGTTATCTACATTTAGCTGATGCGAGTTTTATGGTGATGGGTTAAGTGTACTGTAAGTTTCCGCCTGTCTGCAGTCACTTGGATACAAGTATTAAGTTGAAATGAAATCTAGCTATGAAAGTTATCGAGGCGTGGAACATAACTCTCAAAGTACAATTCATTTACACGACTATTTCACGTGATGGGAAATAGTGACAGAAAGTGACGCTCAAAGTGAGGACAATTAATAAGTATAAGCGATAAAATACAATGGTGGTGGGAACACAGAACAGTAAAATGTCAGTAATGTAAAATTGCCAATTCTACCTTACATGAGCAAGCGCAAGAAATCAGCGATCAGTGACGTCATCGGGTAAGGCGGGCAAATCATCGGGTAAGATGGCGGGCAAGGCCAGTCAGGTATGAAAGCTTTCTTGTAGAGTGATTCGGTGGCCGAGTGGGTTAGAGAGGTTCGGCTGTCGGCATGCGGATCGTGTGTTCACCCCCACTCAGGACAGACTGTAGTAGCAGGGTGTTAGCTGGAAATGGAGTGCTATCATACCTCGGCCAGTAAACCCACGGGTAAGGTGGCGGTTAAGGTCACGGGTAAGGCGACTTTGCGACCACTTAGAATCAAATATGAAACCGCCATGTTTGATGACGTAGTTATAATTTGCAAAGAATTTGATCACGTGATACCTCGAATATAACCCATATCTGTGGTTCCGGGAAAATCTACTGATCGTGGTGGTTTAAACAATGCTAAACTCGCTAAAGTTCGCAATCAATACCTAGATGTTCGAGGACTCCATCAATCAAAATCGCGTTGAATGAACCAGAAATCAACTATATTAATAATAATGATATATATGGAACATACAAACATAGAGAAACGAATGCGGACTCAACATATAGTAAAATGAATGTTTTATTGATCAACTGATAATATGCCATTCCAACAAAGTATACATTACATCCACGAATCCTTCTTATAAAATAAATCCTATTCATAGATATATAAGAAAGTTTTATATAAAATGAGTGAGTTGGTTTGTGAGTGAGTGAGTGAGTGAGTGAATGAGTGAACGAATGAGTGAGTGAGGAGAGAGTGATTATGTGAAGGAGTGAGTGTGTAGTGAGTGAGGAAGTGAGGTGGGAGTGAGTGATGAGCGTTTAGTGACTGAGTGGTGAGAAATACATATTGCATTCATCAAATGCTGATATTTTAACATAATATACGTTAACATTTCATTCCAGCACACATAATTCATTCCTCTAAAATCTACACTATTCATAAGTAGTGGGAGGGAGAGTGATGACTGGATGGTCGGAGGAAGGTACCATCAAGCTGGGGGAGCCGCAATACAATTCTCGTATGCTCTTGTCCGTGTATTGTACAATCAGAAGCCGCCATTTGAGAAAGTTCAATCTTCTGCCGTGTTCACTCTTGTCCAATTAGAAGCCCTAAGCGTCTTGTTCAGGATACTGTATCAGTAACATAACCTAGTCTTCATAATGAACCTATGCGTGGGGTCACCTCAAGCTGCAACAGGACATACCATTCATAGTGCGACAGATGGCTGTTTTCATGATGTAGGGGCGCATTTGGATGTAAGCCTCTTGCAAGTTATCCTACCCGGCGTTCTCGATCGCCGCAGCGTGGGTATTAATGACCGATGCCACAATACCATTCAAAAAGAAAGATGGGTTCCTCGTCTTCCTCACTCTGTCGGACTATCAACGACCGAGCGTTCAGCCTGACTGTCAGAGAGTAGTCTCTCGGAACGGCTGCCTTATAGCGTTGGACACACCGGTTCTCGTCAAATCACCGAAGTTAAGCAACGTTAAGCTCGGTCAATACTTGGATGGGTGACCGGGTGCTGTACTGGCTGGGCTGATCAGTTTCCAGGGTAATAGGAGCTGTGAGACCTCTCGTGTTCTGGCACATGTAGGCACTGTTGTGATATGACTGAAACAAGGTTGAAAACGACGTTAAACCCTACTACTCACTCTCTCGATATCAATTGCTAGACCCTCAGTAATCTCTGCATCATTATATGCACCATTGGTGTCATCGCCTTCTACTCACTCAGACTAGGTGTACTCATCTATATTCCTCTGGTGTCGCATCATATCGTAATGTCTGGTCAGTATTCGGCCGCACTCAACGGTAAGCCATATGACGGTTAGACGTCGTCTGCGCACATCTCTCGGGTAGGGCTGGTATTATATAAGCAACAGAGTAACGCCCACAGGCATCTATCTTAACGCTTCAACGCCCCAGAGATATAGCTCAGAAGCTCTGATTGGTCTAAATTATCGCGAGATATCCCATGGAATTGACACTAATTCATCAAAACATAGTGACGCGCGCCAACGTCCGCCAATACGCCTCAATGCTCTATCGTAACACCATAATGTGTTGGCCATTGGTATGTGACCTGCCGGAAGTGACGTCATCCCCGCACAAGACTTCCTTGCACACACGTGTTCCCACCTGGTGATACCGCCGGAATTGACGTCATTACTGGAAGCGTCATCATCGGAGGTGACGTCATCATCGGAGGTGACGTCATCGGCGGAAGTGACGTCATGGTGGGATCACATGGACCTTACAACCTGTAGGCAAAAGATTGTACCACATTTCGTCCCAGAGGCTTGCCCTCTGTACTAGTCATTATGATTGGTGGAGACTGAAGCGCGTAGAAGGCGTCGGGCCTCACAGGCATGTGTTCAGAATACGAACTTGCATTCTATAAATAGTCCCTCGTTTGAGTCATTTTTTTCTATCTGGCGGTCACTTAGTTTATCATTTCCAACAGATGACGTCATAGGGCTGTTACATCAACGATCTGATGTATATGTATCTAATATCGTTCAAGTCGGTGCTAGGGGCCGTGTGGTCATGTCACTCAAGATGTCCACATGACTCTAAAAGGCGTGACTGGGATACAAATCATCACAAGCATCACTCTTGGTTCTTGTGATGTTTTAAAAATATGCAGTCAGTAGATTTGTCTCTGGGGTCATATGACTTCTTGTCAGTACGCCGACATTCTTTTCCAGCGCTCTTTCAATGTTGCGTTTAATTACATCCAAAAACGCCCCTTCATCAAGAAAACAACAATGGCGATCTAAGAACGGTCGCCTATGAAAGCCAACTTCCGCTTGAAATGCAGGGCAGAGGTCCATCATGAAGGCCAAGTGTCACATGGAAGAGGATATGAGGTTACCACCTACAGACGCTGTGAAACATGCCATCAAAATGCGAAAACAGCTATTCTAGGATGTCTTACCGATACTGTACTGTCCGAAGACGCTTGGGGATGGAACAGAGTGAAATGACAGCCATTGAGCACGAACAAGAGAGAACATGGCCGAACATTAAAAAGACAAGGGCAGTTTCTCAAAAGGCGGTTCTGATTGAACAACAACGAACATAACCGAACAGCCTCCACAAATACACGGACAAGAGAATAAACACACCCATAGCGGCTCCTCCAGCTTGGGTGTGTTGTGATGGAGCGAATAATAAAATGTATTATTTGCAATAGGCTTGTTGTTGTTGTTCTCTCATTAGACAGAGGGCAAATAAATCTACTAAACTAGACAGGCCGATCATGCCCTACCCACAACACCCGCATTCTTGGGTTTAGGGGTCTCGTGTATTCTATGGATAAACTCAAGGATCTACATGCATATCCAAGGTAAACTGGTCGCCACTTATTGGTTAGTGTATAGGGGTGTATGTGGGCATGTCTAAGTGCGCACAGGAGTGGCTCGGCACTTTCTTTACCACTGATGACGTCATCAGTCGAGTCGTATTTTACTCCACGAGAGCTTCAATGCGAGGCCATGCCGCTGCGCACTCGAACATTTCCACTTTCGCTATTATTCCACTTTCGCCATGACGATATTCCCAGTCCAAACTACCCCAAGCGTAGTCTACACACCGAGAGCTTCAAGATCATAACCTGCACGCCATATATGGACCCAGGATGGTATCTGTCTCTCTCATACACACCCCTGCGCAGTCCGCTTTCTCTACCATGCCTCGACTGTGTATGCGCCCCATGACTTCACTTCCTGTTTAAACCACCCCAGACGTGCCTACATGCTGAGCGCTTCAGGATGACACGTTGTGCGGCCCATTGGGACCACAAATGGTCTCTCAATCTGTCAAACACTCCCTATGCAACCCAAAGACTTTTGCTACCACGCCTCGACTGCGTACCATGACGTAATTTCATATCAAAACCGCCTGCTTCATGAGCGCGTCATTTGACTGGGGTTTTCCCCATTTATGGGGTGCAATGTCCGTTTTCCGCATTTTATTTTTGTGGGAAAATCCTCATTTTGCATCTGTCCCACCCATCACGTGATCGACCTCGACAACCTCTTCAAGCAACCTCCCCACAGCGCATGCTCCATTTCGCAGGCTCCATTACCATCCCTGCCACCAATAGCGGAAGTTGACCTTTACTACGTTGCTATGACGTATAGGGGAAACCAACCAACGCACGGTTCAGTTTGAACCCGGCCGAACAACTCCTTTAGTGTTGCACATGAGCGAACTACTTTTCATATGCTCTGTCCAGATAAACAGGGAAAATAATCTCCAGATAATTCTTTTTAGCGCTAGGTCAACAGAGGTATTATGCAGACTTGAAAAGTAATCGAAATGTTCGGCAAACATCTATTTTACTATATATGATGTCACTTCCGGCGACGTGCGCGAAGGCCCCTTATCCGGTTCAAAAATCTGACTGGTGGCTGGGGTGTTATTAGACCCCCAGCGAGGTGGTTGCCTCTTCAAGTCGAGACTCTACCTAACCCCTTATGACCAATATTGGCCCTCCTAGACCAATTTGATTGCGTGTACAGTCCGTTTTCGGGAGGGAAATCCCATATTTTTGCATCCAATCCATCCAGTCACGTGGCCATGGCAACCCGTAACTGAAAGTGATTCATGACCCGGCGTGACCTTGACCGGACGTGACGTCATCAACCCACCACATTTTCCCTCACCATACAAAAATCCGACACGATTTCAAATTTGTATACTACTAATATTTTTAATATTTATAATCGTCCCGTTGAATTGTTTGATTCAACCGACTCCATCCAACAATTGAATTTGAAAATCTGCAGACTGCACAACATTCTGGTAAGATGTTATCACTATATGTACACGATGATGCAGAATCAGCCGAATAGAGTAACTTCTTTGAAAGAACATCAGTTCATTGACGTCAAACACGACCTAATTTCTTCACTTTTTCCAAGGTTACATTTTCTGTACGTTTAAAAGTATACTTCACTCTTAGCATGGTGTCACTGAGTATACTATACTATCGAGTGATTCAGATTTACAAGGTGTATTCGTGTCTGTGACTAGAGTGAGGAAGTGTTATTCATCATACCTTAATAAGCCAAGCTGTTTCTATTAGTACTAATGGTATACCCAACATGTCAGATCTCCAGCATTCGGTGCTATTCTTTGTTACCGGCTCGACGTGATAGAATAAAACTCACCAATAGATAGTTAAGATATCTGCGTCACATGCACGTCAGTTCAACAGTAGATTTACATATACCAACATGACGATCATTCATAAAATAATACGGAGAATCGAATTCGAAAGACTCGCACTGAACAGCGGCGGCTGTATAATGACATTACCAACTACCTCGAATTGAAAAGAAATCATAGCAAGGAATGTATACACGAGGAAACCTAGTTTTGATTGCAATTTGCAAAGTAAAGACGTCGATTTAATTGCGTCCACTCGATCAGATTGTTTAGATGGCACAACTCTTCATTAACCTATACTACATTTGAAAGTGCCCGCTACGCAGGCAGATACACTCCCAGATAACCTAAATACTGATGAAATATTCAGCGACCCTCTGTGTTGCTGTATTTGTAGAATTACCCCATGTAACGGATAATGGACTGGATAGTCAGATTATAGGTCGTCGATTCCTAATCATTTCCCTTTGATTCTATTTGCCCCAACAAGCAAGAGTACTGCAGGACAAAACTAAGAGATTTGCAGAAAATCCATTCTAATCAGTCACTGATGACACCCATTCACCCCCACCCAATGGTAAATTGTGTCGTACTAATGTACCCAAGTTGGCATACTCCTGTCAAACCTTTACGTAGGTCAGCGCAATGACCGAAACAAAAGCAGAGCATTGGCACCCGAAAGGGCTTCGCCCAAATATCCATAAAGATCTGTCATACATAGGCTTGATGGTATATTGTGCACTGTGCCGTTATGCGGTGTATTAGTACTTATAACGCAGAAAAACACGATATTAACGGATACAGACACCGGAATTGTTTATGAACGATGGCTAGCTACTTAATATTGGATCTGGCGCTTAGTATTTTGCTATCACGAACACACTAAATGAGGATTCCGTACATGTACATTATACAATGGGTCCATATGATCGATCGTATATATACACTCATAACCTGGAGAAACCACAATTTGGACGATGGCTTTTCTAGCAGCTACTGAATGTCGGACCTGACGCCTAGATTTAGTTATCCAGAGCGATCTACACACAGCCTCGGCAATCATGTACATTGATGATTCTCTTTTCAGCTCATATTCTCTATCATAGATACACATATATAACATTAGAAAACACAATTCGGACTATGGATATCTATTGAATGTGAGATCTGACGCTAGTACCAGTATATGCGTGTCTAAGTGTCCGTTGACCTTTTGATTTATGTGGGTTGTGGATGTCAAGAGTTTAACGGACACTTAGATCCGCCGCAGTCACTTCAATGTTAATGGAGGGTTATGGAGGTCATGGCCGCAAAAGTTCCGGCACTTCCGGAGGTGCACTCTGGGATCGCGGGTGTCGAGTACGAGGGGAGGGTCTGGCCAGGAAGGCCTGGGGTGAACGTTTTGGAGTATAGGTGAGCCATCCGTGGTCCAGATGAGCGGTGCAGGGTATCATATAGGCCTCATATCGCGCATGCGCGGAGGGAAGTAGTATAGAAAGACCAGTCTCTTGTTGAAGTTTTGGATAGTTGTGGTCAATTATTATTGTGCAACAAAGTATAGGGTGTCGGATGCTATCGATCAGGTTTACGTTGCAGAGTACGGTGGAAGGAGTATCCGGGCCGTTGGTTGAATTAGCCGGTCATCATGCACACTCGACATGGAGGCCTGTGGATTTTTTTTGATTTGTTGACGTATAGGGGAGTCCTACATGGTTCAAATGGGCCGTGGTTGATGTCATCTTGAAGCGCCCACTGAGTAGAGTCAAACTCGAACTCGTGCTTTTCACGATGACCGGCGAAGTCATGGTGTGCATGCGCACTGAGTGCATTTTTGAAGCGTTTTGGTGAGAGATGGGTCGTTCATGGTTCCAAATATTATACGTATAAAGCTCTCGTGGTGTTGACTAAAACGGGAGTGTTTATATCGACAGTAGCGTCATGAGTGCGCATACGCAATCGATGCGTAGCAGAGGAAGAAAGCATTATGGGATACACAGGAAGGACTGGGATGGGCGATATCTGGACCATCCTCGCTCAGAATGGGTCATGCGCTATCCGCTATGGTAGAGTTACCTCCCCTGTAGGGTGGAAAGCACAGTTTTCAGAATAGCACTGTATGATACAATCTTCAACAGACTTATCTTCCCTAATGCTTCGTCCACCATCACTGCAAGATGCTGATAATTTATTCATATATTCATGACGTTTCATTGATCAAATGCAATCATAGCTTGATCATGTAATTATCCAAAATGATTTGTATGTAACCCTGAACCTAAACTTCTTCCAAACGTACATGTTACCTAACGAAGTCTTTAACAAACGTAATCGATTCACACTGCTTTTCATGCGTTTGACTTTTTGATTTGGATTTAAAATCGATTTCTTTTCTTTCTTTCTTTCAAAAACCTACCGAGGCGACGTTTTGTATAACTACGTTAATCATGGGTTGTTTGCAAAATGCCTAAATGAGGCTGTGGTGATATTATGTCCAATTAGTGATGCCCGAGTCAGGTTTAATCTGCGGAACACTTCTGGTAATCTCATCAATTTACGAGCGACCTCTGCGCAGTCATATGTCAGAACACCCCTGTTCGGAGAATGACAGAAGACGTTTTCGCGGCCACGATTCCCGACAAATGGCAAATCTACAACCTAAGAAAGAAGCGGCCGTAACTTTGTATGGAAATTGCTTTTGATAGTGTGCATGGTACAGATAGCTGGAGATTCACAGATGGTCCAATTAAATTCCATACACGTGTGAGACGTGGACTTTTCATCAATCCACAAAGGAAGACTAATATATCGGTATATTGCCGCAGAATGATCCTTCATCTCAGTAAAGCCCGGAAATTGGCATAAAATCACAATTAGCTTATCCGCAAGCTCTCTGATGCTGGTACAAATTTACACACCATGATATGAACCTCAGCCGCCTTGGCTGCAAGCGCGGCGGAGCCGGGGGGGGGGGGGGGAGGCAGCGGGCTGGTTTGCAGCCCAACTTCCTAACTTGCATTCCTTTTAGTAACTTCGTAATTTAGAACTTCTCAACCGCGTAAGCCCACGTTCATAACTTTTGATTTCGCGAACAAATTCTTTGACCTACTTTGACGGTTGAGGGTAAAGACCATTTCCGGGCACGTGACTTCACCGCGCTTTAGGCACGTCTTTCCTAGTTCCGGTTAGAGGTCATGTCTGGTCATAACGTCACAGGTATTCCTCTGCAGCGAGTGTACGTATCTCACGAAGCTACAAAAATCTCTTCACTCTCCTATTGTTATTTGTTTTAAAATATAGCGCTTGTAAAGATATCAACAGAACTAAGAAATGTATCATACACTAAAAATATAATTTACAATGTCAAAAATGTCTATTGGTCATGTGTAAACACCACGAGCATCGACGCTATTATTGATACAGCCCTAGGTCGAGTTCCTTCTTCGTGCAACTTCGACTGTATGGGAGCAGGGCATTTCACCATTTACCCTGCTCTGTGCTCGGTCCTTGAAAATGCAGTGGCGGATGTGGACCTGGTGCATCTAGAGGACATCCAGTCAGCAGACTGACCAGTTGCCCTATGCTCGTGTCAGGAGTGGAGCCTGATGGACTTGTACACCACGCACAATTCCCGTTTAAGCATATAAGTGAAGCGTTTATGAGTGAGGAGGAGGAGGGAAGAGAAGGAGCACTTCGCAGGTGTGAGAGTGAAGAAGAGTTAGGATGAGGAGAACAGGGAGTGAGCAGGAGAATGAGTGGGGACGACGATGAGTGTAATACTTCGACCCCGGACAGACCAACTTGGTAGACCGTAGTACTAGATGATCTGTTACCAAGGAAAATACAAGCAAATCGCCAACTTGTTTACCAAAAGGTCCCATCATCGCGATCTGTCTGTGATTTATCTGACTCTAAATAACTGTCCTCAGGTGAAGGCGTCCAGAGATATTTCCTTGAACTGTCCTTGATACTTCGTATTGCTCGACAATCGCGTCGACGGGGCGCAAATTCGCACATCAAACGAGTCAAACTCTCCTAAAGCAGGCCTTATTCATACAGCCAGCCCCAGATGATTGTCATAACCAAACAAATCCCGAAACGGGCCAACTCATCTCAAATCTGAGTAATGAGGAACATTGCGTTGACACCCGTCAACGCCCGTCTTATAGATCGGCAACGCCCGTCTTTCGCCCGGCAACACCCATTGACGTCTTCAATAACAGCCTCCCTAGCCTAAAGTCGAATACATTTCTGCATCAACGTTCAACCCGTCAACATGGCTCATCGTTGTTCTGGCTCATTCACTATGGTATGATGCGATACCAGTGAGGCGAGGCGTCAGAAGTTGATTCAGATACTGATGCAGAGACAGTTAAGACTTGGAGTCTATCGGCTGATGCTGAGAGCTCAATCGCTGACACTGAGGGTAGCTTGAGTGAGGTAGGAGAGGAGCCCACCTTTTGGGATCGTATTTTGACAACAGCTGTTAATACCGAAGCTGAAGCGATCAAAGACGCCATGGTTTATCACCGTAGGCATTCATCCGCGTGCGACCTCACATTAGCAAAATAACCATGGCGATCTACACACAGTTTAGCTTTCTGTCGCGTGAAATTAAGGGCGGTCACAGGGACCGAGCCATCATAAAAACAAACTTTCACTTGGGAGAGGACATGCGGTTATCGCCCACGGAGGCCATGAAAAAATGCGGTAAAACTGCGAAAACAGCTGTCCCAAGTTGACACATGCCAAGGGTAGCTTCTCATTGGACAGGAGCGAACACGGCCGGCGAGAACATACAAAAATAAGAGCGTTACACCATAATACACATGGTGTATGTGCTGGATAATAAAATGTATAAAATGTAATCATTTGTTATGTGCATAATATAAAGTGAACATTTGTGAACTGTTGATTTTCTCTTTCTCCACTGATGAAGGGGCGTCATCACCCTCGCATACCACCCACGTTTACCCCAAACCTCGCGAGAGTTGGACTGGGATGTGAGATTTGAGTCTTCTCGCACGCTTGGGGGTGAATAGGCGTTAGTATCATGAAAGGGATTCGCAATGGCATTATTGCTTTTAAACGGGTGTTTGTGCTTTCTATACTAATGTTGTGACGCACGACTGCTTTCATGCCAGTCAATTCACGCGACGGCCAAGACACAACACCAGGCGTACCGGTACGCTATAGAGCGAGAGATTCATATGACACCAAGCCAAACACAAGAGCAACATATCGCCAAAACTCCCACAACGGCCAGGACACCCAGTTTCATTCAGTATGGGTATTACTATGCGTTCAGTATCGGGATGTGTGACTAGCAGTCGCAGTTGTGTCCAGGGTGTAGTCACAGGCAGCTTAGATTCGAGAGTATATGCCGCCATATTGTATATATAAATAGCCGAAAGCCAGAAAAAGAGCATCCTCTCGAGCCAGTGTATCGATCGATATGTTAGGATTGATACACTGGCTTGGTTAGTTACTCATACTAGTTCTGGATCTAAATAGATCAAGGGTTTCCTCTAAAGCCAACCAATGAACGCGCTAAGCTAGCTGACCACGCCAATCCGCTGCGAGGTATGAGATGTGACAAGATGGAATTTCATGGCGAGTCAAACTGCTTTGATGTCAGGCTGAAATCGTCATCGGAAGACAAGGCAAAACCCGCAGGCTTGGGATACCGACATCCTAATTCAAAACTAGAACTCGTGGACTTCGAAAGGCTGCCGTTATCTGTGTGATTTTATGGTTTTGATGTTTGACTGTGATCTTTAGAAATACATAGTTTTTCCTATTTCCCAAAATTTGATCATGTGTATAGGTAGTGTTATGTGTAATGCTTTGGCTACCTTTGACAGTCATAACGGGATGAAATATACGAAGTACAATAATTTGATAATTTATTCCATTAATTAATTTGATGCTTCAGAGAAAATTTTAATGAAAACCAGAGCGTCTGAAGTCAATCGACGTTGAAACTACTGATCAGAATTGGCTTGGAACCTTAACCTTCACATACCAAATCTGCAAAGAATCCGTTCAGGTTTTTGAAAGTTACCGTCCAGAAGTAACTATATTTTTACTTGTCTTCCTGGTACTTCAGCTTGTCACCACTACTGAAACTTGTTTTTATCACCATATTGTCATGTATTCCAACTAGTTTCTCCATTTTTTTTTCAGGCATTGTAGAATTTGAACACACGTTTTTGTGTTTTTTTTCTCTCGATCGGGAGACGTTGATGACACTGACAGATTTATCTCCTTCCTCTAGCTCTGCATTGCCAAGATCAATGTCCTCATTTCATGATGTTGATCATCATCCTAATTACGCATGGCACGATCATACGTAGAAACTTCTGCTCATAGCCATGCAGTAATGGGCGATACGTGAGTATAGGGCATTTACCAATTGGTCACATCCGATTGGTCCCGTGAGATCCGACAACGGCGCAATCACATTCATAAAACGACGACACACCTCCAGAAAGCCATCCACTGAAATGATCCCTTGGTGGGCCTCGAAATGTCCCTATCACAAAACAAGAGCCCAAGGAGCTTCAATAGACGCCCGTATATCTGAAATTACATTGGTCCAAATTTCAAGGTTGTTTAATAGCCTTGATTCCAATTGGTAGCTAGCAATCCAGAAAAAGGTCTACATTTTGTGCTTCTGAGAATGTAACATATATCACATCTTATATTGAATGATAAACTAAAATAAGCTTACCTCTTCGTAACTACATGTAGTTATTGTTGAAGCAAGAGCCGAGAGCTCACATATCCCACAATGAAATCGACAATAGTAGTTTTCCTGCAAATGAATCTCTCTCAGACGAGAACATTTTTCGTGAAGGAAGAAGAAAGTGATGAAGTAAACCTTTGTCATAAAGGACCCCTCTCCCCGTTAAATTAGTAAATGTATGGTTTTTATTTCACAACAGTTTAACTAAATGTAGCTGTTTCAAACACGGCAGGCAACTCCACAGCACAAATGCCATATACAAGTAGGGGAGAGAACTCCAATCTAACACATATAGTCAGCTAAACTTGATTCAGTTTTGGGGGACTGTGACCTTGACCTTTGACAAATTGATGTATTGCTCCTCTTTGCCATGCAAGTAAGGTATACTCAAAGTTTGATACCAATCCATACCTTAAAACTAGAGATATCGCATGGACAACAAATGTTAACGGATGATGGACAGAACCCAACATCGCATTACATGACCTTGTCTTTGACCGGCATATCAAAATGCAACTTTTAATGACTTCATGATTTTGGGGTCACAGTGACCTTGACCTTTGACCTTGACCTACATTTTGGTATGTGACACATCGTGTCCCCCTTATGTATCTACTGACAAAAAAAAAGTTATTTTTAATAATTTCCTGATTTTGGGGTCACAGTGACCTTTGACCGTGACCCAATTTTTGGTATGCGACACTTCATTTCCCCCTATTGAATCCACTCACAAAAAATTAGTAATTTTTAATGATTTCCTGATTTTTAGGCCACACTGACCTTTGACCTTGATTCTGGGGTCACAGTAATCTTGACTATTGACCTGGATCTAAATTTTGGTACACGACAAAACGGCTACCCATAATTTCCCAATGGACTAAACAAATCATGATTTTTAACAATTTCACGATTTTGGGGTCATAGTGACCTTGACCTACATTTTGATATGTGACACATTGTGTCCCCCTAATATATCTACTGACACAAAGAAATGTTATTTTTAATATTTTCCTGATTTTGGGGTCACAGTGACCTTTGACCTTCGACCTTGACCTATATTTTGGTAGGCGACACTTCATTTCCCCCTATTTAAATCCACTCACCAAAAAATTAGAAATTTTTAATGATTTCCTGATTTTTCGGTCACACTGACCTTTGACCTCTGACCATGACCTACATTTAGTATGCAACACATCATTCCCCCCTAGGGCATCCACTCACCAAAAATTAGAACTGTAGATAGAAAACTGTCAACGATCAAGGATTTCCTCATTTTAGGCAACAGTGACCTTTGACCTCTGACCTCGACCTTAATTTTGGTACGCGACACATCGTCTCCACCTAGCGTATCCACTCACAAAAAATTTTAACTGTGGATAGAAAACTTTCACAGATATAGACCAGACACGAACACTTCAGTGATTTCCTGTTTTTTAGGCCAGTGACCTTTGGCCTCTGACCTCGACCTTCATTTGGTACGCGACACATCGTCTCCTCATAGGGTATCCACTCACCAAAAATTGGAACTGTAGATAGGAAACTGTCCCAGATATAGACCGGACACGAGAACCGGACAGACGGACGGAAACCGCCATCACTGGCGGGCGTATAATAAAAAGCATATATCAGTTTCCTGTGAACTGTCGCCGATTTTATTTTTTTCAGGTAAGGTCGTTTGTAATATGAGTTTTCTTAAGAAAAACAAAGAAGCATGCTCCATTAGAGTGAGAACTAAAATACTTGATTCGCGCAACTTAGCTTTTGTCTCGCATAGAATCCCCCAGTCTTGGGCCTCTGCACTCAAGTGAGACTGACATGTCTGAAATGCCCAGGTCAAAATATTTCAATACAGATAATTTCATTGGCTCGTTTAAATGCGGCGGGCATGTGACTTGATGCTTCAGGAACAACTTTCGAACAGGATTATGTCCCTCCAGAAATGGGTCATTCTCACAGAAAGGCACAATTTCACTTGGGGAAATATGTCAAAATCAACATCACCAATGACTACAGAATTTGATTTCAACAGATTCCCCATTGACAAAACTCTTTATAATGCATACAATAAATGCAGACATTCCGAACAATAAACTTTTCGTAACACTTAAAGGTGGAGTTGTCTTCAATAATGTCAGTGGTGTTACACAGGAACGATCAGTATATTGGGCACTAAGAGAACAGAAATAGGAAGATATACACATGCTAGGCAATAGATTGCATGTAACTATGACTAATGATGAAAAAATATTGAAGTTAGGAAAACAAGTTTCTTTTTATTATCCTAATTATGCTACTTAGCTCACCAAAATCAGCCAATTGGACCGCATGTATCAACCATTCATGTAGATTCTGTATAATAAAACCTATTTATTCTTGATGCTGATTTTAAACTAATCGAGTTTGTTTCTTTTTCAAAATATGGGACAATTTAAACAAGTGTTTCTGAATTTCAAGACCATTCTTGCATCCGTAACACCACTGACAATCCGGTAACACCACTGACCTCGTGTAACACGTACCACTGATTAATTTGTTCATAGACGCAAAAATGCAGTTGCAAGTGAAGAATATTTAGGGATAAAACAGGTATATGGAAAGCCCTCTGATAAAACTGCTTCTTCTTCTTTAAATAGTTATCTAACTGAAATGTAACACCAGTGACAACCCGGTAACACCAGTGACCTCGAGTAACACCACTGACCTCGTGTAACAACAGTGACCAATTTGTTCATAGAGGCAAAAATGTAGCCGTGAGTGAAAGCGATCTAGGGGCAAAACACGTATATGACAAGACTCCTTAACTTAGTATTATTTGGAAGAAAGGTAAATTCAAGTTGTACTGAAATTTGGAGCAAAATCATCATAATTGTCAATGGTGTTACCCTAAAAATAGTAACTGACAGGTAACACCACTGACATTTTGGAAGGAATTCATTGTTGCTCCCCCGTATATTGTCGTGACGGTCCAAGAACAATGACTTTGTAATTCATGCGCACATTTCTTTGTTACCAGTTAATATTTTTACTCGGGAGCCACTACATGTTGATCCTGACACGTAACACCATTGACCGGTAATAAACATACGCTGAAAATTTGGAGCTAGAAATGACTGAAATACTGAAAAGAGTTTCATAAAACACTTCTTATGGAATCTCAAGTTTACCCGCGCTTGGAAAAGAAGCCGCCTGGTGGCAAATCTTTGTTTCTAATTTAAGCGTTCGCTTTTTGGCTCCGATTTCAGTTACAGTAACACCAATGACCCGAAAACCAGTTACAGACCTTTGCCCATGCCATTTTCACAAGATAATCTGCCATTGTAAAAAATATATTCATATATTGAAAGAACAGATGCGGCTGGTTGCCAAAAAGGTAGAATAATGTAGAACAAAAGAATTTTTGGCAACTTTATCGTGGTATCAAGTAGGTCACTACAGCCAGTTACAGGTCTATTTTACCCAAAATTGAGGGTTCTGGTGAAAATTTACCTAAAAAATCAATCGGGAGAGTGCTTGCAATGAGTTATTCGTACTCTACTAAATGAATACTACGAACAATCTGAATTTTTTCAGCCATAAGACTGGTTAGAAGAAAATTTGGGTCGAGTGACACGAATTGCGCCTTTCCGTGAGAATGACCCAAATATGTCCTTTGCAGATGAGAGGTGACACCGTATGGAATACATGCCAAATCATAGCGTTAAGCTAAGGGCAGTGTTAACCGAAACGCGAAATGTCCTCAGCAAGTTAAGATGGATGTTGACTCGGTGGGCTCATTTCTCTCACCATACTGTTCCACTATTAGGGAGTTCAGTGTAACATGTTAACAAAAGGTTCAATTATGAGATTAAATTTGTTGGAACGATATTTTCTTAAATATCATAACAGCAGGGGGGTTTTAGCCACTTTTTCATCTATAGGTAACCCAGAATAAAAACTTGAATTTGAAGAATTGAATTTTTGAGAAATTTTGAAATTGAGTTTTGTCCCAAACAATTGAGTTTTTTTATCGAGGGGAAAATGCGCGCGAAAAACGCGCAAAAAAATAGTGTTATAGTGGATAAATATTGAATTCTTCAAGAGATAAGTCGAGTTCCCAAATGAAAATGTCGTGACAAATAATCAAGCAAAATAATTGTTGTTGTTGTTGTTGTTGCCTTTACTAGATCAACTCGCGAGTGCTACGTTAGCGTGTCTGGAGCAAGTCAAAATCGGCACGGGCAACGCAACGTTCATGTTCATGTGTTAGCTGCCCGGGTTGGCAAGCACGATTTTCTTCCGATTAAAATACTCAGTGACAAAGTTTTATTCAGCTTTTAGTCTCCGCAATAAAACATATGAACCACTCCGCTTGTTCTGGTTTAGATATTGAATTGATGTTGCCAGGCATGAACAGTCGATAGAAATATAGGCTGAAGGCGCCAGATCGTGCCAGTCAATCTAGTGCAGTTTTTCTTATTTATCCATTAGTTTTGCCTTTCTTTATTCGCTAACCACAGCGCAATCTCACGTTCGGCTATTTCCGTATTGGCGGAACGAGCCTCTCACATAGAACGCACCATTCGCAACTTCTCGGGGATCTCCGGTTTGAGATGTCCCTCGAAGGCCATTGACGCCATATTGGACTAGAGCGTGGTCACGTGTGTTTCGGTCTGTCAGGGAACTGTCAGTGACGCCACGGAAATTATATCTTGCCAATACGTGGCGTGTGTACCATTTAAACTGATGGTTTTCTATTGAAACGTGCTTCGAATGAAAAGAATAAACAGTTTTTAGAATATCTGACGTAAATCAGAGACTCGCAGGGAAATATTTGCTGGTCGGGGATTAAGGCTTCCGCGAGAGTGATTGGGCTTTGGAGCCATGCGTATTAAACCGTTCCGGCGCGTCACATCTGGAGATTCATAGGAAATTCATGTTGTCGCCCCCCGAGCGTAGAATCAGTCCCCTTCGTAGATTTCCGCTCGCGAGTTCCGAATGAGAACGCACAAATCCGTATGAGCGTATGACGATCAAGCAGTGAGCCGGCTACGAAATAGTGCCTTTGGTAATCGAGCGATCCGATCGCATTTTATAGTGAAATGAAGTTAATTTCAACCAAACGAACATAATTCATTCAAATTATAGAAAACTATTTCTATGTTCAGTTGAATAATAACAATATATCCCCAGAACTCAACAACTGGGCTAATTTCCGCCAATACGGAAATAGACGAATGCGAGATTGGTTCCGCCGAAAATTAATTGTGCGCATGATAAGATAAGATTTTTTATTGAACTAAGCATCCAATTTGGGACAGAGTACAAAACACATAAAAAGTAGAACAAATAAGAAAGTAAACAAACAGTTTCAGTTTCCGCTCCCAGAAATCCACTAGGCCAGAGGTCAGTTTTCGCAGGTAAAGTGAGTTCTGACCACAGCGCCCTCAACGAGCAGATCAATTACATAAAGGGAGATCACTTCCAAGCAGCTCTCGTACAAGTCTCGCGAGAGCCCATTTTGCAGTATGCGCAAAGACGTTTCCGCGCAGATTTTCTCTTTGGATTTTGGATTTTGAACTTCCGGTTAAGAATTTTAGACGAACAATTTGGGCTTGAAAGACAGACTTCCGTTTATCTGAGACAGCCCAAATTGGTACGAATTTCTAGTTCAATATCTTCTCCACATTTGGCCCTGTGACGGTAAGTCTCAACTCTGCTTTGTTTTTTTCGCAATCTTGCGGACAAAGCGATTTGGGCCCCATGAGACCAAGCTGATGCAATAAGGCTGCGCGCATAGCGGCAGTCTTAACAAGCGCGAGGATTTACCTGAACTTGTGAAGATGGAAAAAGAGTTGAGAGCGGGTGGCCACATCTCAGTGATTACTTATTAATTTGGTACCAAACTTGGCAAATGTCTCGGAACTACCCGTAAAAGTACATGTGAGGGAGGGAATTTTGGCTTAATGTCACACTCAAGTTTGTTTCACTCATATGGTGACAGTCAGTTTGGTTGGTGGAGGAAGCCGGTGTACCCGGAGAGAACCACCGCCCTTCGGCAAGTAACTGACAAACTTTCACACATGGACCAGCTGGGTTCGAACCCATGCCGGTTCAGTGGTGTGAGGCTAGCGGTCACCAGCGAAGCGCCTTAGATCACTCGGCCACCGAGGGCCCCTTAAGTACATGTGAAAGAGCGTTGTTCCCACATACCGAATTGTGTTTATGCACATTCGCAACTTCTCGGGGATCTCCGGTTTGAGATGTCCCTCGAAGGCCATTGACGCCATATTGGACTAGAGCGTGGTCATGTGACGTATGACTAGACCATGTGACCACAACAGCATAAGTATGGCCACTGGACCCCTCTATGTTGAGGAAGCAGGATTTCAGCCCCATTTCACACAAGGTCTGTACCTGATCCTCCATTATACTATCGAGGGGCCAAATTACGATGACGATCATATCGGCCTCTGTTTTTCAAATTTGGCTTGGAAGAGCCACGAAAGCATGTGGAAAATCGTACTTTTACCATAGCCCACCGCGTGTGTTTCGGTCTGTCAGGGAACTGTCAGTGACGTCACGGGAATTATATCTTGCCAATACGTGGCGTGTGTACCATTTAAACTGATAGTTTTCTATTGAAACGTGCTTCGAATGAAAAGAATAAACAGTTTTTAGAATATCTGACGTAAATCAGAGACTCGCAGGGAAATATTTGCTGGTCGGGGATTAAGGCTTCCGCGAGAGTGATTGGGTTTCGGAGCCATGCGTATTAAACCGTTCCGGCGCGTCACATCTGGAGATTCACAGGAAATTCATGTTGTCGTCCCCCGAGCGTAGAATCGGTCCCCTTCGTAGATTTCCGCTCGGGAGTTGCGAATGGTTTATGCAGTGTCTCAGGTAAATCAACCAATGGCGACTGGTCTCACCTGAGACATTCCCTCAAAAACAGATGCAAGTGAGATCAAAGATATTTTGCCAACACCTCTAGTAATATCGGAGTAACCCTCAGTACTAAATTTGTTGGTAGATTTATGAGATCTGGCCACCTGCACTCAACTCTTCGTTTCCTGCCTTCTCCCTCTATATATATATACAGAATACGGCGGCATTTTCTCTCGATTTCAACCCGTCTGTGGGTGTCATCTCCACAAGTCCAGGAAAATCCTAAATCCTCGCAAAGGGTTTATGTGGACATTTTTGGCGATTCGAATGAGTTCTTGTGTCGATGCCTCAATCGTACAATCTCGTACATTTCATCACCCGCGCTTGTTTCGAATTAGCATGTCGGTATCCGAAGCCTGCGATTTTTGTTTTGTCTTCCGATGTCGAGTTCAGCCCGACTTCAATGTAGTTTGGCCAGAAATGAAATTTACATCACATCTCATACCTCGCAGCGGATTGGCGTAATCATCTAGCTTATCGCGTTCCCTGATTGGTTTGCTTTAGAGGGAACTCCTTTATCTATTTATATCCAGAACTTGTTTGGGCAACTAACAAAGGCATTGGCATTGAATCGATCCTAACAGATCGATACAGATCGATACACTGGCTCGCGAGGATGGTGAGTGAGCCATATAACGTTTATTTAAACTTATTTTAACCCCTCAGCCTTGCACCAAGTGCAGGTCAAAGTTTCATGGAAATGGAGGATGGCTGACATGTTTAAAATTGTAATCCTCCAGACTGCGTTTTCTGTATAACTGTATTGGTTATATTTGTTTCGCTTTACATGTCCCTATCGGCGCCACATGTTTGTAAAAAAAAAAACAAATATCAAATACTCCGCATGATGACAACAACAATACCCCCGACTTGCGATTCAGACCAAAAAATACCAATGCATGACAAATATGAAAAACATTCAAAATAGCCTGTCATAACGGAACAATACAGGATACAATGGCAGCAGCATGCATGCCACGCAACAAATATCAATAAACAATACTAGTTTTTCGAACGATTTCGAAGCGGACAGGTAAGTAAAATATAGTGTTACTCGTTGCTAGTGTTACTTGTTAATAATTCATCTGGTTTGCATCTGGTAATAGAATATATTATAGTATCATAGATATACTAATAGGGTAAATCATTGCTCATCGTTCAACACACGAGTTGCAGTTACGTCCAACGATATTCAGGTCAACGTTGTCCATTTACCGTAAAACCCTTAAATAACAACTCCCAAATCTTACCTCCGCGCGACGTAATGCGGAAAGTGGTATATTTATACATCTCAATGCAATGTAAATAATTAAAGATCATCAACAAATATTGATGAATTAATAAATATAGAATTATCGCACTTTATATGCGCTATATACGCACCATGAAATATGGAAATAAAGGTAAATGAACACCATCCTGAAACAAATATAGTTTTATCCTTGTTGGGTCTTGCTACTCTGCGATACTATACTACCAATTGGTATATAATATATGTAATATGTAATCGACCCGGTTTGTCGAAGAATGATATACATGTAGTTAGATGATGGTACAATTGACGGAGACGAAAACTGTCTGTCATGTATTTTGCACAATAGAGAAATCTATGACAAATAGGGTAAGGTTACCATCAACTCCTTTTGCAATTGTCGCAAAAATCAGTACCCCGTGACCGGTATGTGATTGTATTGTATTGTACGGTATAAGTATGGTATATATTCATTCATGTGACCCAGTTAGTGAAACACTAGACCTGGTGTCCTTATGTGACCTCCTTTTGGTATTTGGGTTCAGCATCCATCGGACTCTGAAAGCCTGTGGCTGTGGGTCACGGCTTAATAGGAATCATTAACGACTATAGATGATCGGTTGAGGGGAATTAGAGTATGGCGACTGTTGGGGGTCACCGCGACATAAATCTATATACGGTAATGGATAGTGTGGAGGAGGGAAGATTTTAAGGTTTACGTACCCGACAAAGAAGTAACACATTCATCATTAAAGACTTTCCAAGTTATACATAAAAATACGTATATAAACAGGAAGAGTTGGGGTTGGGGGGGGGGGGCGTGAGTCACGGCTACTCCAAGACTTCTAGTAAGTGCTGATTACGTTTTCCCGCGTATTCAAGTGATTTTTCCGCGTATAGAAGATCGTGTTTAGATTTATTGGTTACCGGTACGCAGATGTCAACATGTTATCATTTTTCTAGGAATCTGTATTAGATTTGAATGTACACGACAATTGATAACGATATATACATATCAATACGCGGGCACGTACCACTCGCATTTAACATTATAAATCGTGATAATTTGATACTGAAAATGAACAGCATTGTGATGATGCCGATGACAAAGGCAATCGATGGGTGGATATTTACTTAGGCAATTAACGACGGGACAGTTCCCAAACTCAATTTCTCCCTTATATCAGCCAAGTTATATGATTTCGTGATTATTGCTCCCGACTGTATATCCTACAAGAATCACATCATATTTACCCTGTTTTACACGTCTATCACACCAAACTCCACGACTGCTACGACCGTCCCGACAACGCCGATTCTATAATTCTTGTAAAATGTGTAGGAGTCGGGGTAGAATCGTGTAAAAATAAACGAATTTCGGTTTAAAAATTATACATTCCCGTTGTTGCCACGACTCTCCCCGATTGTACCACGACTGAGCCTCGACAGTCCCGATCTAGCCACGTTCCAGCCACGACAGTACCCCGATTATACCCACGATTCTCACGACTGAGCCGGGCACTAACGTGGCTGTGTCGGATGCGTCTTGGCCTGGTCGTGGCTCTGTTGTCGTGTAGTCGGGAGAAGCAAGACCCTCGAAGCGTCCACGATTGGGCCACGACCAATCCGACTGCAACACGACTGTGCCCCGACTATCCCGACCGCGCCACGTCCTCACTACGTCCTAGCCACGATTTTTGAGAATCGTGAGAGTTTCCCGATTATTAAGCTCCAACCTAAAAAGTCGTGGCACCCCTCCCGATCCTCACAAACATGCCACGACTAGCCCCGATCACGCCACGACCTTCCCGACTTGACCACGACTTTTCACCCGATTTTCCATATTTTTGAATCGGGACGGTCGTGGCACGGTCGGGAAGCCCGGTGTGATAGTAGTTTAACCAGGTCAGAGCAAAGGATTAACAGGGATATATATGATTATCCCGGGGATATTAAATCCAAGTTTGGATAGTGAAATATATCCTAATTGGGATATTTTGACCGATTTTCATACTAAACGGCAATGGCGAATTTCGGCATCTAAACTACAAAAACAAGATAAAATTTTCTTCACAAAACTGCCAATGAGACAACATAATTTTGCAGACTTTTTCTCGCCGAAATTATTCTCTCTGATATTGAAATTACGAGCATTATTTTTTCGTGTTGTTGCTGCAGTATACTTACCATCACTGTTATATATCTTTATACCAACAGAATAACTAGCAAAATATCTGTTTGAAAGTATGACAGTATGAAAAAAAATATCCAAAGTGGGATATTTCATCGCAATTGGGATATATAATAATAATAATAATAATACATTATTATTATATATATCCCAGTCAATCCTTTTTGCTGACCTGTTAACAGTTCCATCTCCCATTGCGTGAAACTGAACGATAGAAAAGTTTACGATTTCACGACCAGACTAAAGCATAGGGCATTCTTGTTCAAAAATGTCTACAGGCCTACCACGTGTGTGCGAATGTCTGGCATGCGAGATAGTTCACGTTACACGACGATAACCTACTGTACCGGTACTAGCAAATGAATACATTGAGAAACGGTTAGGAGGTACCGGTACCGCAATTATCCAGAGGATTAGCAGCGTAATACATCGTACTACGCGCGTTTTGGGTCTATAATTTCTGGTGCATTGTGTTTTTAGGATATTTACGGCTGTCAACAGCTGATGGCGGTGTGATGTGTGTGGCATGTGTGTGTAGACTTACCTCAAGCCGTGGTAAAGCATAGTAGGAGTTACTGGCACAGAAGGAGATGGCTCCTCGCCTCTGATTCAGGAGGTGCTGGGGAATTGACCGGTCGAGGGGAAGAGAGGGTAAGACACCCGGTCTTCCTTGAACGCATACCTCCATCTCATCGCGATTTCTTCACTGAGAGCGATCCACACATGTACATCCGCACTCTCCCTCTACTGCTATGAACGCTCCTCCGGTGAACGGCTCCGTGTATAAACACTACCGTAAATTTGCACAAGATGGGCGAGTCGATTTCTATCGGACAGGGAGAACGTTTCAATATCGACTTTTCGCTGTCGTTTCCCGCCGCTATCACTATATATTATATACATGTGCCGCAGATGTAGTTCATTGCTCTATATTTTCTTGCTGCATCGATTCAACATGCGTTTATCTCCCAGTCTTTTACGTTCCTCAGAGCCCTGTCTTTCTCTTTCTATGTGAGTGTACCACGGGAACAAATCTAATTCTCTCGGTGGAAGGAGGGCAGTGTTGGGCGACTTATGACGTCAATACCCCTCTTTTGTGGCGGTGATCCGACGCTCACTTCTCTTCATTGCCCCTGAAATGGGCCAACATTAAGGCCGTACCGGTAGTGTCTGGTCTTGTTCGAAAATTAGCGGTATATATGTGAAAATATGAAGTTGAGCGACACTTGATGAATGTGTAATTAATACATATTCTTGTGTCGTAAGTACACTCGCAGCACAAACACCTTGTCATTTGGTTCCTAATTACACCATACAATGGCAATTAACAATGTATGTGATTATTACACTCGTTGGTGTAAGACACGTATGTTCCATAACTAGGTGACATTCAAGCTCTAGCGGACAAGACAACACAACGAATTCAATTCAGCTTATTGTGTCTTATATATTTTAAATCAACAGAATGCAACCACAGGCCCCAGTGTCTGGACAGTAGAATTTAAATTCAGTATAATTTAAATAATTTTTTTTTTAAGTCATCCTATAATACAGAGAGGAATAGGATGACTTAAAAAAAAAATTATTTAAATTATACTGAATTTAAATTCTACTGTCCAGACACTGGGGCCTGTGAATGCAACCGGGATTTTTCAATACTGAATGGTTTGTGCGCTAACGCGTGAGGTTCATTTTTCTTCTCACTTTTACTTGACACTTTCATGATAATATAGACCTTTGGTTCATTCATCCAAACTGGTCCTGTTCATTTGATTCTCATTCAATATCATATATTATATCATAGCTGATTTCCGAATACGGAAGGTTTGCAGACTCTTCTGCACAGTTCATGTACGCTTACGATTCGGTTAGTCTACATTTCCGAAAACTTGTAGTATCCTTGGGGTTGGTTCTTCTATACGAAGGTGATGTGAATATATTTGATTATTGAATTTCCATAAATGGATAATTTGAGTCATTTAATCTATTATATCTTACTAGCGTGAAAGTTCCCGCTAAGCGGGCATCAATGGTACCTAAAGCCCGGCGCACACGAGAGATATCAGCTGAGCTAACGGCCTCAATTGCCTGTAAGCTCAGGGGCTAGCTCTGGTGTGGTTTCAGCGCACACGATGAGCAAAAGTTTCACGAAATTGATTTCAGTTCCCGCATAACGTCTTCATCAAGTCCATTTTGAAGAGTCGTGCGTATGAATCGAGTGAAAATAACATGCGGTTCATTGGCCGGTCCAGTAAAACTGCTGAGCTGTTGGCTTGCTTTCGTCGCACACGCTGAGGATTTGGCCTCGCGAGCCGAAATTATCAAACAAGTTTGATATCTTTTCCCCGGCCTCGCGAGGCTAAAAACTCACCAAAAACTGCCCGCACACGAGAGCTAGCCCCTGAGCTGACCGCCAATTGAGGCCGTCAGCTCAGCTGATAGCTCTCGTGTGCGCCGGGCTTTACACAGCGAACGATACCGATATATGAAGAAATGTGCACATATTCTCTAGGTGTAAACGATGTGTACCACGTAGATCAAAAGAGAGTATCATTAAAAACATAACTAGGTGGCATTCAAGCTCTAACGGACAAGACAACACAACGAATTCAATTCAGCTTATTGTGTCTTATATATTTTAAATCAACAGAATGCAACCGGGGTTTTCCAATACTGAATGGTTTGTGCGCTAACGCGTGAGCTTCAAATACGTAGATTCCAGGTGTCGTTTAATTTCGTTTATGCACATTTAACGTGGATGAATATTTCTAACCAATGCTTTTTTTTTCATCTTAAAGTTGCCAATAATCATATGAATATTCCAACCTGTAACAATCTGAGTCATCTATACGCGGTAAGACTGGCAAGGCTTTGGTGTAAGACCTCCCATTGAAAAGGTACTATCCTGGACAAAAGACTGACAATAAAACTTGCAGCAGATCCTTTGTCAATTATATTTCGTGAGTCTTACACCAAATCGTTGCCGTAAGACTGGGATCGTGCGTATCCATTTTCAGCCTACTTTCGGCAACTGCAAGAGGGAATTTCCCGAAATCAATACCACGTAACTTCGCCAGCCAGTCAGCTTAAGTCTACTGACGTAACCCCCAACGTAGCCCGCCATTTTCGAGTCGTGTGCTGTCCTACTTGTTCAAAATTACAGATCTACAACAGCTCTTGGATAATACGAAAGTTATTCATACCTATATCTTTTGTAAGCCCAGGCAATATCTGTTTCCGAAGTGGTATGAAAACGTGTAATTTATCAAATTTGTCAGCTGAACGACTATCGTCTGAGTAGTAGTGTAAACCCCGGAGCCCTCCTATTGACCTCAAAAATTTGCATATTTTGTGGAGGTCACGTGGAGATCGGAGAGGTCAAGTGCAGTATAGTTCCGGCAGAATGACCAAAAAGCTACCTCCAACACAGGAGAGTTCCAATTGTTGCAGGGAATCTATTCCTCCGCGGTGATGCGGTCCTGGCGGTGATGCGGTCGCGGCAAAAAGCTTCCGCGGAGAAAAAGTAGTCCCTAGATAAAATGGTCCGATGGGGTCGAGTGAGGTATCAAAGTGAAGCCTATGTGAGGGGGCATCTAGTGGGCTGGGTGTGGGGTTGAAATATCGGTATTCTGCGCATGCGCGGTGGCCCAAGGGTATGGAAATAGACGTGTTGGGATCTAGGGGAGCCCCTAATGGGCCGATGGAGTTGTATGAGGTATCCATGTGAAGCCTAGGTGAAGGGGCATCCAGTCATGGGTGGGTGCATGTAAAATTTTTCCTGAAAAAAAAAACGGAACACGGACTTTATCGAAAAATCCGGGAAAATACCTATATGGGGTATGGGGGTATATAGGTCGCCGGGCTTAACGGGGCTTGCCTAACAATAGAGTTATCTCCCCCTAGTTCCAGGGTGGGTGTATGTAAAATTTTTCCTGAAAAAATACGGAACACGGACTTTATTCTAAATTACGTGAAAACGCCTATATGGTGTATGGGGGTATAGGACCATCCTGGGAAACCTACTTCTCGACATTTGCGGTATAGGTTGTTGGGTCTCGTTTTCTTAGTCTCGTCAAGACAAACATGATAGGAAGTGTCCCGGAGCGAATCGGTGAAATTTTTGAAAAAGTACGATATAGCCCCATATAGTCCCATACTGGGGGTATAGGACCAATGTTTGTCCCCCTGGGAAACCTACTTCTAGACATTTGCGGTATAGGTTGTGGGGTCTCGTTTTCTTAGTCTCGTCAAGACAAACATGATAGGAAGTGTCCCGGAGCGAATCGGTGAAATTTTTGAAAAAGTACCATACAGCCCATATAGACCCATATAGTCCCATACTGGGGGTATAGGACCAATGTTTGTCCCCCTGGGAAACCTACTTCTATACATTTGCGGTATGGTTGTTTGGATTTGTTTTTCACGTCTCGTCATTTAGAACACGATAGGAAGTGTCCCGGAGCAAAACGGTGAAATTTTTGAAAAAAGTCATCGAGGCCTGGGTAGGTCCATAGGCCTATACTGCATGGCTATGGGTGTATAGGGCCATACGAGGTGGACATGTTGGAGTCTAGGTGAGTCCCTGGTGGTCCAATGGGGTCGGGTGTGATCGAGTGAGGTCTTATTTTGAAGCTCTCATGCAGGAGCACTTGACTACACTAATGGTTCGTACGTTGTCAATAGTCTGCGCATGCGCAGACTGGCCGTAGTATAGAAAGCAGGCATTTTTGGGGGGTGTGTGTGGGTGTGTTTGGGTTAGAGATGGGCTATTCACGGTTCGAATGGGTCGTGGGATGTATCCATGTGAAGCCTATGTGAGGGAGCCTCTGATGGCGTGGGTGTGGGGTTGAAATATCGTCATTCTGCGCATGCGCAGCCTGGCCGTAGTATGGAAATAGACGTTTTTGGGGTCTAGCCGAGCCCCTCATGGGCCTATTGGGTCGAGTGAGGTATCCATGTGAAGGCTAGATGTGGGGGCTAGACTAATTATATATTCTGTATTATACAATCGGATAGCGGTTGTCGTGAATAACAACAAGTTCAGCAATGTTTATATAGTTTATTATCCCCAATGTTACATCATACCCAGGCTGGGGGAGCCGCCCTGGGTATGTTTAGTATGTTCACAGCAAAACAAATTGAAATATCAAACACCATGTTTTATTATTTAACGCACCGTCACATTATGTACAAGTGTTTACTGAGCTCAAATCAACGATCAGCATGTAGACATAGAGAGTATGTACGTCATCTTATGGTATTCATCAGTGCGCGGGTGACGCATTCAACCGATGGCGGTGGTCGGTCAGCTTGGTAAGGAAAAACGTGACATTGGTTACCCTCTCTACCACCCATTGTATGTTGGGGCGTTGACGATGTGCCCATCTCAAGGGTTCCACGATGTCCAGTATCTCCAGCATCGTCTCTAGTGACCTCCGGTTAATGATGGTGAACGGCTGGTCAGACACATAGATATTATTGCCGGGATAATAATACCGTAACTGGCCCGTCTTTTTGTGACGTAAGATGTACCCGAAAGTGACATTCAATTTGAAGGCCGTAGTTTGATCTTTGAAGATGGCTTCCACGTAGCTGCGTAGACGGGTGCGGTTGGTCAGTGGAAAATTGTAAATATCTTGAATAGGGCCATGAGGGTGGAAACAGTGCCGTGTCATGGACCAATGGCGCCGATCGATGTCACTCACTGGATGGTTGTCCTGTAAGAGATCGCCCAGAAAATGTTCGATGTTGTCAGGCGTATGACGCAAAACCGTAACGCTGGGGTCCGGCTGGATATCCAGGCTCTTCTGAACTGTGGGTATAGGCGGGATCTCCTTCATCGCATCACCAGTGGCGTTCGTCTCCCCGGGCTTATCTTCACTGGGTCTGACATTCCGCGGCTCCTCTTCAGTAGGAAGTTGTCGCTCATGCCATGGTACCGGGGCATGAATCAAACGTTGGTGTCGCAGCAACTGACTGCGTCGTTTGAAGAGTTGACCACAATCCTCGCATGGACGCTTGGGTGGCCCATGAATTGAACGTTCGTGACGCAGTAAAGCATCTTCCCGATTAAATGACCGTGCGCAGGTTATACAAGTATACAGTCCATCGTTGTGGGTGGAGGCCTCGTGGCGTCGTAAATTATCTAAACGAGTAAACTGCTTCTGGCAAGTTGTGCAAATGAACATCTTGGTGGTTGACAGTGTCAGATGAAACGGCCAGGCCGCTTCCCTTTTATAGCACGCTAGCTGGTGATCTATTTTTAGCACACTCTACCCCAAGTCGAGGATCGAGACTGGTGTACTGGTGTACGACTGAGCCGCATTGCGCGCGCGCATGAAGACCCTCATACATACCCCAATGCAGGCGCAGACGCGAAGTGCCCGGATGATAGACACGGACGTCACCGAAAAGACACGGACTTTACCAAAACGACACGGACGTACCCGAAAAGACACGAAGGTGAACGCCATTGTGGAAAACCCCCACTGACAGGTCAGTACATGCATTCCTATGATGTTCACAGGTTATTCACGCATAATAAAAGGATTGACCTGTAATCTGTGTTGTTGTTGTTGCTCTCTTTTTTGGACTAACCCATCAGAATAGTACGTATCACGGACTACACCCGTAGAGCTACATCTAGGCGCGCATGTGTGACCTGGTCTATAAAACACGTCTCTCTGGATCCCACACCCTCATTTCTACGATTGCAGAGCCATGACGGAGATCCAGCCCTATGCGACTCGCATTTTACAGCATGCCACCGTGGTGAATTCACTCACGGGTTACCGAGTAGTGGTCCGGTCCATGTTTGCAGATGGCGACGACAACGAGAGGCGACGCCAGATCCTGAACGAGTTCACAGATGCGGCCTTCGACAGAGTGCACTCGATGGAGAGGTGTGCCATCACTCACCACTACTGGACTATGACACCCATCCTTGATGCTCGGGCTATGGACCACGAGCGCTCACGCCGGAACCAGCGCCGGCTGGTTGGCCTCACAATAGTCTGTGCCCTATTGACCCTGGCGCTGTGGTATTGACCGTGGGACCTGACTATAAATACGAGGGTCAGACAGAGTGTGTGTCATTCAACGATCGTCATTGGAGCAAGCATGTCACCAGTCCTACGAGCCATCCTTCCCCTTACACCCCAGGTGGGATTACACGTCTATGAAGATAAAGTCACCCTCGTGGAAGGCCGTGGAGATGTTTGCTGGTCGCCCGCTGAGACTGTATCGAATACGGTTACGCTACACCGTGACGGCTGGACCAAATTTAAACGGGTGTTGAGCGGCGAGCTCGATGGACACCTCATCCACATAGACAATGCCATCTACGTATACCGTGGACCCTTCTCCCACGTCTGGGCCGCTACCAAGACCCTACGCGAAGCTTCACCCTAGACCCCGATCTGTGGATAGCCTTCGAGAAAGTGGTGCCTATCGTGGACCAGCTGTTTACACCGGACGAGCGGTCATCAGACAAGTTGGAGTGGGCTCGTGCCCTGAGAGGATCGGCGGCAGAACCCAATGAACAACTGTCTATCCATGAACCCGACCACGATGCCATTGATTACCCGGCTAGACTCAGTCAGCTCAGTGACATGACCACCTGATCCTTTGATCTCACGGGGTTGTCCCTATCAATACGAGAGACAGTCAAATCTGGTACCATTCACGTACTGACCATGGCGGAGCATATAACACTGGCGTATCTCAGCTTGACCCCGAGGTTTTCCTGCACGTGTATGCGGATAAGGTCGATATCATGAAGGCGGTGGGAGACATCTGTGATGCGGACTTTACACAACCGTGCCCGGCTAACATTCGTCTGTCCCGAGAGGGCTGGACCAAATTCAAACGGGTGTTGTCTGGTGAACTGGACGGCGACCTCATCCACTTGTGTCACGATGTGTACATCCGACGCGGCCCTTTCTTTGCTCAATTGGCTCGGCTAGATGGGGGTACAGTGCATTTTACCCTTCACCCTGATCTATGATCTGCATTGGAAGATGCCGTGGTAGATGTGGATCAAGTGCTTATCAAGCGGTCATCAGACGAGTTGGACTGGTCATTTACCATGGACACTGTGAAAGCCAATGAAGAAAATCAGAAAGAAACTTCGGCCCAAGATATACGCGTTATAAATAAACGATAGAGCCAGGGTGCATCATCATTTTGTCACCATGAAGCGCTGGGAGAAGGTGTTGGATAACTTATACTACAGTCCCGACAGTCCGGCGGCCTATAGTGCATTGTCGGCTCTCTATCGAGCGGCCAAACCCCAGGGGATACAACGTGCCCAAGTCCGAGATTGGTTAAGAAGACAAGACACCTATACCTTACATCGATCTGTCCGTCGCCATTTTCTACGGAACCGGGTCATCGTGGGAGGAATAGATGCCCAGTGGCAAGCGGATTTGGTCGATATGAGCGCCTTTGCCAAACACAACGATGAGAATCGGTATATCTTGACGTGCATCGATATCCTATCCAAGTATGCGTGGGTGGTACCCATCCGGACGAAAACGGGGGCAAATCTCATAGCGGCGTTCAAAGACATCTTCAAGACCGGGCGCAAACCTTTGTATTTGCAAACCGACGAAGGCACGGAATTCCTCAACAGACCGTTCCAAGCCTTTCTCAAGAAACAGAAGGTGTTTTTCTTCCATACGTACAACGAGACCAAGGCTTCCGTGGTGGAAAGGTTCAACAGGACATTCAAAGGCCGTATGTATAAATATTTCACCTATAAGAATACAAGGCGGTACATCGATGTTCTCCCGAAACTTGTGAGTGGTTACAATCGAGCCTATCACCGGAGTATAGAGAGAGCCCCCATTACCGTGACCCAACGCAATGAAGCCCAAGTCCGGCGTGTTTTGTACCCCAGGCCATCGCAGCGAACGACGAAGGCGGTGTACAAGGTCGGGGACCCTGTACGGATCAGTAAAGTCAAGGGCAAGTTCGAGAAAAGTTACTTGCCCAACTGGAGCGATGAGCACTTCCTGATTAAACGGCGCCTACCCCGACAGCAGCGAGTCTATGAACTGGAAGATCTCCAAGGGGAACCGTTGCTAGGGACGTTTTGCGAGACGGAATTACAGCCTGTCGTAAAAACACAGCAAGACTACTACACGGTGGAGCAGATTTTGAAAGCGGAACGTCCACGTGGCAAACTGTTTCATTTCGTCAAATGGCAAGGCTGGCCCAGTTCCTTCAGTTCCTGGGTCACTGCCAACCAGGTGAAACGACTATAAAGCCAGACACCACTGCCGTCATCCTTCATTCCACGTCCGACCACAGTGCTATGGACAAACAGCAGCTGCCTCTGAACACAGCGTCTCCCAAAACGCGCAAAGCGCAAGTGGGCTTTGTGGTGATAGTGCTAACCCTGCTGAGTGTGCTGTACGGAGGTGTGTTTTACGACGTAGCCTATGTCAGCACGTTACTTAACCAACTGAGAACACCAGCCAACAGTGAAACCGGTCTACAGGTAGCACCAGTCAACCCCGTATCGAGCCCAGTCACCACCACACCCCGTGTACAAGCCACGTCGAGCCCCACACCAAGTATACAGTCAACATCTACACCAAGTACACCAAGTACGTCTGAAGACCCACCGGATTTCATCCCTCACAGTGAACAGACAACGACGACCCACGTTGTACCCACCCCCATCATCCCTCGCAGTGAACAGACAACGACGACCGACGTTGTACCTACAACTCCAGTTCACTCGTACGAAATTTACAAGAGCGGGTTACCACGACAACGGATACACCTCGAACCATGGACCCTCCGTGGCAGCATCCCTTCACTTGCGTCATCGCAGGACCAACGGGTTCCGGCAAAACGCACTTCGTCAGGAAGCTCCTTCAACACGCCGACAGCATGATCACCCCACCTATTGCCCGAGTCGTGTGGTGTTACGGAGAATGGCAGGAAGCGTATGCAGCAATGCCCCACATCACGTTCGTGGAAGGCCTACCCAACCTGGCCGATTTGGAACCCGACACCTTGGTGGTTCTGGATGATCTCATGGCGGAGACGGATGCGCGGGTCACCCAACTCTTTACCAAAGGCAGCCACCATCGACGGCTCAGCATCATCTACATTGTGCAGAATCTGTTCAGTAAAAACAAAGAACATCGGAACATCAGCTTAAATGCCCACTACCTGATGGTCTTCAAAAACCCGAGAGATACCACTCAGCTGCTGCACCTGGCGAGACAGATGTATCCCGGCCGCACACCGTTTGCGTTGGAAGCCTTTAAAGATGCCACAACCCCTCAGCACGGGTATATGCTCTTCGACCTCAAGCAAGCCACCCCCGAGCACCTTCGACTACGGACCGGCATCTTTCCCGGAGAGGCCCACCACGTGTACATGCAAAAATAATGTAAACACACCCACAGTGGCTCCCCCAGCCGGGGTCTGTGTGTTTGATGATGGGGATAATGAAAAGAATGAATACTACAGCAGGGTTGACTTTGTCTCTGTTCTCTGAAGTAGATAAAAAGAGCAGAGTTGTGGGTTCTAGCATTAGTTGTACATGATGTCTGCGCGAGTACGGAAGCACGCTCCTACGCTCCGTGTATTGAAGACGGCCCCACCCGAGTTGGTCCGAACCATTGTACGCGGTGCGGACCCTGACCTTGTACGCTGTCTGTGCGAGATCGGGTACAACCTGTTAAAAGGCAACGTACCACTGACTCCGGCTCAGAAGACCAAGTTGGCCAAGCATAAGACAGGTCTCCGAACCTTAGTCCAGAAGCGGGTCCCTCAAACACAAAAGAAAAATGTGTTACAGAAAGGCGGCTTTCTCGGGGCCATCTTAGCACCGTTGGCCGCTTCCGTGTTGGGTCCAGTATTGGGTGGACTCTTCGGCCGACAATGAACCACACGAAAAAAATGGTCCTCGTCGAACCACGGTTCCTTCAAAACCTTCAATCGCCGTACCCTGTCCCACCTACGGTGAAGACCATAAACACCCTCGATGGAGAGATGCAACAGATCTTACAGAGACCAGGGTTAAGCGACAGTGAGAAAGTACAACGGTACAATGAGACGCTTCAACGGTACATGACGTTCATGGACCAATACAAAACCCTCTCTACCCCACCACCACCACCTCCACCACCACCACCACGTGACACACCGCTGACCTCAGCACCGCTCCAACAGCCGCCATTACCAGGGGTACCACCCACAGCCCCACAGTGGGTGGAAGACGAAGTCTTGAAGAGTGTACCTGCATCGTTCAAGAAACAAGCTGGCCTGGTATTACAACGGATGAAACAGAATCCTAACATGATTTGGAATGATAAAGGTGAACTCCTGGTACAGAATCAGGTGGTGCCGGGGACCCACATGACGGATTTAGTGAATGACCTGATGCGTCAACGCAGGTCGCACACGGATCCTCGATGATGGGAGGTCTTCGCTCGAGACTTGAAAGACATGCATGTACCACAGGAATTGGTGGGGAACCCCCACCGCTGGGCCTTTATGCAGCGTGACTCGCCGAGTGGCCCACTACCTTCTTGGGAAGCCGAATGGGAACCGGAGTCACCCCTCAAAACACCACCACCACAACGGGCACCTTCTTTTCAGACCTTTAAAAAACCACCCTCGATCAGGACACCCCACATCTCCAGAGCCGTGACACGTAGCAAGTCAACGCGACGAACACGACGCCGGACGCAACCGCCCAAGGCCTGGAACACCTATTAAAACCAACAGCAGCAACAGGACAGCTCAGTCGCCATGTTTTACCTCACCCTACCCAGTAACAGTTCGCTGGATGTGTTTCCTGACAACACCGTGGCCAAGTACGTGACCCAGTTACCGCAACCGTTGCATTTACCTGGACGATGGGAATGTGGCCTCGTGGATATCC
>JAVTVY010016923.1:0-69805 GCA_036873755.1 Hanleya hanleyi | reverse complement strand
TTATCCAAGAAATGTTGGTTGCCCAAGGTTGGAAACTAGAAAAGTTAGTAAATAAGCCGGTATGGGATGTCTTCCTATAAACACTGGTTCCATTAGGCAATACGTTAATATCCAAGAAGTGTACTTCATTATTGTCAGTAAAATCATCAAAAGTGAATTTGATGTTCTTGTCATACTTATTCAGTTCAGATTGTATTGTTGCAAAATCAGAGGGCTTAGCTAAAATCAGAGTATCATCTACAAAGCGATAGTAAAATTTTATAACATTGTTTTCGAACAGATTATTTACCACATCTTTTTCGAGTTCAGTCATGAATATGTCCGCAAGCACAGGACCAAGTGATGTGCCCATGGTAACTCCGTCATTTTGTTGATAAAAGTTCCATTAGCTGAAATTACTGTCTTGGTACAGGAGTCCAGTATTAATTTCTTTAGAGTTCGTTTTCTGAGATTAGTGGATATCAACTGTAGATTGTAGACACGGTCTAAAATTATATTAACTGTTTTGGAAAGTGGCACATTGGTAAATAATGATTCAACATCAAATGAAACAAAACGGTACCCTTGTTCAAAGAGTTCACGGGGATGTTGTTAATCCGGCTGACGGCATCAAAAGAGTCTTTAAGACGGTATTCGTTAGTTCCTAGTGGTTGAAGAATCTTGGATAAATACTTTCCGATTTTGGAGTACACAGTTCCTGTCGTATCGACAACTGGGCGGAACTTCGGAATATCCGAGTATTCCTTGTGAATTTTGGGGAGGCCATGGGCTCTCGCAGAGTAAGCAGCTTGTGGTCTTATAGCTTTGTAGGTGTCGTCGTCAATTTCAGTTCTCTTCAGTAGAGTCCTTAAATAAGTCTGTACGGTTCTGAGCTGAGTGAGGGTAGGATCTCTCTGCAGTAATTTAAACTTCTTTCTGTCAGCGAACAAGGCAGCGATATTGGTATAGTAGTCGTCTCTTTACAAAAGAACAATTCCATTTCCTTTATCGGGTTTGAGGATGGCGAACCTCTCCTTCAGCGACTTCAATGTTTGGATGTGTTTGTGGTCCGTATTAAGGCGTTTATCGTCGAAGTCCAGGATATTATAAGCCAGAGATCTGAGGGAAGTCCTGATGCGTTCTCTTTTTATGAATGAAGACGGTATGAGGTGATGATTTCGTAGTTTCTCCCACAACAATTCCACTGAGACAATTACATCTGATTCCTTAGGTCTTGTGGCTAGTCCGTATTTCAGGCCAAACTGTAAGACACTTACTTCGTTTGTGGTTAAGGATTCTCCTGTTAAGTTTGTGATGATCATGTTGGGATTGTTCCGTAGGCCCTGTTTTCGGTTATATTCTCGCACCAAGCTGTTGTATTTATCATCAAGTGTTTTCTTTGCTTTTTCTGTTTATCTTTGTCTTAAGGATGTCCGCTGGTGTTTTTGGCTTTGGCGGCCATTTTGCCTGTTGAGTTATCTCCCTTTCCTAGGTTGAGAGATAGGGATTTCCTTTAAAAGTCTTCTAGCTGAGAATTTTTTACATCAACATCTATCCAATTTGATAAATTTTGCTAGTCATTGTGATTATCTGCAAACAATTAGGATATAATAAAAAGATAAATAATAATTATATGATTTTTTCATGAATATTCTTTATAACTAGGGTTATTCCCTATGTTTTCTGGATTTTCAAATGTAAAGCATGGGTGAGTCCACGTAATGTTGCTTACAGTTAAAAAATGCACACCAATCTATATTTTTGTCTTTGTTTTTCCTCATATTACGCAATTATGAATGCAACAACACATATTACAAAAAAAAGTTAATTACTTTGATTTGCCAGCAACGGACATCCTTAAATCCTTGAATGTGAAATCTATATTTTAATGGGGTTTTTTCCTTATGTCCCGAAGGTAAATGTTAACCACGTTACAATTGCGTAATTTTGAGCATGATTTTACCTCTGGGATTGCAAACAGGAGAACGACCATAGGATAGGAAAGCAAATTGACACAATATGTTCGATTTAGGAATATGTCAGATATTGTTCATCAAAGAACTTTTCATCAAAGATCCGCACCTTTATAGTATGGCAACAAAGGTACTGCTTTACTGCCAGAAATCCGCAGATCGTGATATACCGTGATGGAAGAATCCTTCATTAACCTCCTATTCCTTACTGAGAGTAGTTTCCACTTATACCGCACAGAGTATCAATGTTCACAATGCCAATACTTCGGTGACCTATGGGATATAATATTGCGTATCTGAGAAAAATGCGATCAGTAACGTCAAATGTTTTCTATGTCATACCTTAATTCACCTGGTATGAATATTCTTGTGTCGCTTTGCTCGCGACTATGGGCCATTTGAGCGTCTTGTGGAATGTCGGTTCTGATCTATATATCAACGTTATTTGTGGTATGGAGTTTAACCTCGAAGAAGTAATTTCTACATGAGAATATTTTTTCTTATAATAAACCCCCAAGAAGCAATTTGTATATGTATTTCTTAATAAGAATTTAGCCGTCAGGGGAATCAAATCAACGACCCATCAAATCCGTGAAGAGCTACGTGCATGACAAATTTCATCTAATGGAATAATGTCGAATACTAGTGCGGATTTAACGGTCATTATACTAGGTTGTATTATCGATGTTGAAGTTCCTGCCCAACTGACTCACAGTTGACGGGCTCCATGACTACCTGACGTTTATCGGCTATGTTTGTATAATTGGTGATGATATATTGCAGATTAACAGTCTCCAGAAAGAGTTATACTGGATGGCAGAATTTTTGCAGAAGTCGAAATGGTGATAATGACACGACTATTTGACGACACCTTATATTTAAATGGTTTGGACTCCCTGGAGAATATAGTTTTCGTGACCCGAACTTCTAGCCTACGCTGCCGTAACAAGAAGGTATAGTTTTTATTTGAGGTTAACAGTGCGTTATCAACTATAGAATCGTGTTTAGCTTAAAATGCACTATGCGTGAATGATAAGTGAGAAGAATCATGCATAACATGCATATGATTCATATGTGACATCCCACATATGTAAATGGTATGAAATTCAAATGAGATAAATTTGTGATTCACAGTTGATTCACCTGCGGCAATGGTTATATTCATCAGCATGTTTAACCAAGTGAAAATCTTAGTTTTATTTTATATATTTTTTACAAAATAGGGTTCTCGCATGTGGGTTGTATGCTAGGGAAGAACTTCATGTGTTACGCGTGTGAGCTCACATATGATTCACTAGAGGTACAACTTTGGTTGTTTGTGTTATACTCGAAGGACGTATCAGAAGAGGGTTATCACTAAGTGCCATATTGTGTTTTAATTATTCACGTGTTTGATAGCTACGATTAAACGCAACATTAAAAAGGGTTGTGGAAAACGATGCTTCCCTACTGACAAGAAGTCATATGACCCCACAGACAAATATACTTACTGCATACTTCTAAAAACATCATAAGAACCAAAAGTGATCCCTGCGATGATTAGTATCTCAGCCACCCTTTTATTGTAGCTGTTCATGTGAACGTAAGGAATGACATGACCACATGGCTCCTAGTACCGGCTTGAGCGATGGAATTAGTTCAGAGCGAAAATATAGAGAGAGACCTATGAAGTCAACTGTTGGGAAATGAAGAACTATGTGACCACCAGACAGTCAAAAACGGCTCAAACGAGGTAGTATTTATTGAATGCAAGTTCGTATTCAGAACAAATACGTGTGAGGTCCGACGCCGGCCAAGCGCTTCATTCTCCACTATGTTCTCAACCACGAGCCAGAGTCCTACAAAACACAAGATATATATTGGACAGCCCTTTGCGCTGCGAGCCCTTCGTTCAAGGATGTGGACAAATTTGCAAATGTAACAATCGATCATCGGTCCAAATTCCAGCCTCCAAAATGACTTTCGATGAAAATTGAATTTGAAAACATTTACCTGTTTACGGACATTCAGTTCCACACGAAAAAAATGTCCAAGAGGTGCACAAGCCACCTTGTGTTGTCAGGGGACGATTATTCGTCCATTCTGTTTGTATGAGCCATGTCACTCAAACACGAATAGATCGAAACACTTGCCTAAGATGCTCGCTGGTCGTAACCCACGATCATAATGTCTTCCACTGCCGCTTTGGATATTCGCCGAATAGCGATACTTGAAATCTCCTCTGGTATTTCGCAATAAAACGATAAAACATCAACTACCGTAACATGTACCAGTAAAATGAACAATCTATGCTTAATGTTTTAATGATTTACTTATCAATTATAACAGCATTTGAGGTCAACAATATCGCTTTCAAGATGCCCTTGCCCATTAATGTGCTGTCAATCGTTCTGCCGATACCTTATTCTGGCTATCTGTCGGAAAACAAAATGCGCATATGGAAGCAGCGATCAACAACATGGATCAGTCCTTAGTATCATGCTTTAGTTTCATCGCCTAGTGTGTACAATATTCGAATTTACACCTCGAATTCCGCAGCGAACGTGTTATACAGATGTTTAAGATTGTATTTTATCGTTCTATGCCATAATAATATACTTTAACAAAATAACATTATAATATTACGTGGTGATCATTTATTTATGTGTTCTGATCAGCAGGTAGGAAATTGGACAGATCCTTGTTTCAATATAGCAACGGTGGAGCTACACCAAGAAACAAGGAAAATGAAACAACTTGGGATGTGGTCACACAACTGTCTGAACAATGGAAACTTAAACGTCATGCAAGGACGCTCCCACGTTATCACTAGATTACAAAGAAGGGATTTATTTCCTAATCCATATTATGGTCTAAGCAACAAAACGTTGCTCGTTGGCGTGAACACGGTATGTACATGATCATTCTCGAGTTGATATCGTATTTGTTCATCAATTGAATTTTTCAGTTGGACGACTGTGTAAACTGTGTTTACATTGAGCAACGATCGGACTGCGGTAGCCCAATGGTTAGAGCAGCGACCTTGTGAGCGGTAGGTACTGAGTTCAATCCCATGCCGGGTCATACCAAAGACTTGAACAAAAATGGAACTTGTTGCTTCCTCGTTTACGCTCAGCATTAAGAGGATAAAACAAGGACTGGTTCACTCGGTGTCAGATAATATGACAGAGTGGAGTGGGGTGTCATGTCTGCCTACGGCATGATATTTCAGTGGGACAGCACTAAAAATGGCAGCAATAGATCTGCTCTGTTATAAGTAGGTACCCCCGTCCCTCCCACTTCCCTCCCTTCCCTTCCCCGTCGTGATATAGCTGAAACAATGTTGAGAACGACGTTAAACCCTATTCACTCACTCACTCACTCACTCACTCACTATTAGACTGACCTCAGTGCGCTGCTTCATAACTATGAATTTAGTGGAATTGGAGTGGGGTAATGAGGCAAACATGCCATCCAGATAATTTAGAGAATGTGTTTTGCGTTTTACTTGCATGGTTGAATGATCTTTGGTGCACACTGGTACCGGTTCGATGCGGTATGGTACCATATGATAAATCCATTAAATTTACAAGCTGGACCCAGGATACAATATACACAATTTGCTAATATACTGATATACGAAAACTCATGGATAGACATCAAATAAATGTTTAATATACAAAACCTAGTACTAGTTCAGATTTTAATTCTTATACATTTATATTTAATAGTTCTGTTCATCTCTTTTCGAATAATTATTATATTTGCTAATTATCCTGTTGTTTTCTCACGAGGGCCTATTTTATCATGTTTATACATGCTCCATGAAGCTCACTCTCTCATGAGACCTTGCGACATTTTTGTTCATAGATGAATATATCGAAGACCGAATTTTAAAGGTAGTCCGCTGGTAATTTTTGGTTTTGGCGACAATTTTCCGTGTTTTCCCTAGTAGGTTATCTCTCTTGTCTAGATTAAGGGATAGGGATTTCCTTCAAAAGTCTTCTAGCCGAGAATTTTGCGCAGAAACATACATACATTTTTATACATTTGGATGTTTTAATGATTGATTTTCAAACAGCTAGAACTGTAAATACTATTTATACGCCTTTTTTCGTGAATATGCTGCCAAAACCGGGGCTATTGTCTACGTTTTCTGGGTTATGAAAATGAACATGAGTCGGTCCGCTTAACATTTTCTAGAGCTAGAAAATGCACACCTGAAATAACTTTTTCCTTTTTTCTCATATTACACAATTATTAATGCAACAATATACTAAATTCAAAAAGTTAATTACAGGAAAGACTTGCAACCTTGAATAGATTCGTAATTTCATTGATAATTTGGACAGAAATAAAATGATTTGCTACGTTTCTCTAATCAACAGTGGCCTATTTTCATGGAGGAATATACAAAAACGGGATCATTAAATACAGGGGATTGTGCATCGATTTACTGCAAGCACTGTCATGGGACTTGAATTTCAGGTAAATCAGGCTTAATATTTTAATGCAAAATACTTCCTACGATATTCTTTCTCTCGCTGGATATGCTCTAATAAAAATATTCCGATTGAATCAACAAGATTGTTTTAGGGTCACGTCACATTTTGATAACCTCCAAATGCATAGTCTCCAGATGCAAGCTTACATCTCCTTCATCAGAGGATAGAACGTCAATTTAGTACAAGCACTGGCTTGTGATTTGAAAATCATGATGAACGTTTTAAAGCAAAATACTTACCACGATATTATTTCGCTCGCTGGATACGCTGAAATAGAAGCGAGACCTTCAGGGTGAAGCACCAGAATTTTTTCGGATCACGTCACCTTTTGAAAATATCGTGCTAAACGGACCAATTCTCTAAATCAGGCGCAGTGGGAGCAATTCAACATTTGGGAGCGGGGATCGGAGGTGGGACCGTCCTCCGTCTCGTGAAGCCAGGTGTCCAGCGGTCCTCCCCGGGAAATCTTCGCGTCAGTTTAAGTCAAAGACAACTTCTTATACCTCTGCAAGAAAATGTCAGTGCATCGATAGTTTAAAATTGCCGTATTGCCAAGGTGAATTGGTTGAAGGGGTGGGTGCCAAACGCGGCAAGTTTCGGAGTTAATTGCGTTTTTATAGAAAAATAAAGGCGCATATCATATGAAAGTGACAATTAAATGGGAAGAAGTAAGCACCTTGCATGGAACTGCAACATAAAACTATTCGCGATAAATTGAGACCAGTGATGCAAGAACAAAGTGGATCGGCGATACTCCCCGAGAAAATTTGAAAACTTCAGATGCTTTTCTAGTCATTTTTGACCCTTTTCAAGGCACTTCAGTTACAATTATTAGGGTCGCCAAAGTGGTCCTTGGCCCCTCTCTGTTGATATCGACGGGGGGGGGGGGGGCTCCGCCGCGCCTCTCCCCCGCTGGCTGCGCCACGCCTGCAAATGCAAGCTAGTTGTTTTTACACCGCCCTCACCCGTTGCATATTTCACTGCAAATAAACGCAGCCCTGGCCAAGAAAAGCCATATAGGTTCTAAAACTTCAATGAAACTCACAAATGGTCACAGCCAGTTATACATGTAGATTATATTTCTTTGCAGTTATGTGATGATATTTCCCAAGGACGGAGAATGGGGAGAATTAAAAAATGGCAGTTGGACTGGATTGGTTGGACAACTTGAAAGACGAGTGAGTAGTGTGTCACACTGAGTAGACGGAAATAGAAATAGTTAAACCGTTCAGCTTGAAGCCGATTGTAGCAATGCGTACTACATGTACAAACGAACAGGTTGAAATAGCGTACAATCCAATGTACATGTATAGTTTCAATAGAACAGACATCATCATATTATCGTCATTTATATTTGACAATGTCTGAATAAAACGATTCACCAGCGCTTTGGAATCTTTCAAAAAAAGCATTCGAGACTCAGTCACAATATTTGCCAAATGTTCTCGTGTTCGCGATCTCCAAGGCTGCGAACGAATGAATCGCGATTAAATACATGTAGTACGAAGGGTTCTGCTGCAGTGGTTCAATATTCTCGAATAAAAAACAATATTTTGATTGAATGTTTTTTTTTTCTAACGAGGAATATAAGTAATTGAACAAAACACTCGAGAAGTAGTGAGTCCGTACAGGTAGAGTAACAAATATACCTCTGCGGCCCTATAGAGGTTATTGAACAAAACACTCGAGAAGTAGTGAGTTCGTACAGGTATAGTAACAAATATACCTCTGCGGCCCTAGAGCATTCTTTAGCTCGACTACATACAAGAGATATCATTCATGGGATGTTTCTTTGTTTATAGAGTTGCTTGAATTTCTCATTAAAAATATCTATGTGAAATTTGGCAACACAATATATCAGCAGGATATAGGTATTCCAATGGGTACTAATTGTGCACCCCTGTTGGCTGACCTGTATCTGTTCTCTTATGAATATGACTATATGCAGGCGCTTTCAAAAACCGATCCATTCAAAGCCCGTTCCTTCTCATTCACCAAACGCTATACAGACGATCTTCTCGCTGTGGATAATCGCTATATAAATGACGTAGTGAAGGATATATATCCACCTTCACTGGATTTGAAGGAAACTACAGATAGCCCTACAGGCACATCTTATTTAGATCTCTATCTCTATAAAAATGAAGCGGGCATTCTCTCTCGTCGACTTTATGACAAAAGAGATGATTACAATTTCGACATCGTAAACTATCCCTTTCTGGATAGTAATATTCCAGTGGGACCTGCATATGGAGTATACATATCTCGCTTAGTAGCATTTGCTAGATCCTGTGTTAAATGTGGTGATTTTAATCAACGTCACAAAACATTGTTGCAGAAACTTATAAAACAGGGCTATTCCACCAAGCTCCTCCACTCAAAGTTTCTCAAATTTGGCGATACATATCGCATGCTGATAGCAAAATACGAGCGTAGCGTGCAAGATCTATGGCGTTACGTTTCGTAACTTGTGTCTAATTCCGCTTAACCCGGGGCTAGGGGCCGTATGAACCCATGTACTTCAAGATCCTCATGGTACTCATATGAACAGACACAATCAAAGCGTGACTGAGATACATCTTTTTTTTAAATGACGACTCTATAACGAATATTATGGATTAAGAAAACTGATCAGCGATACGGATTTGATATTTTTGGAACATCATGATGTCTTGCCGGCATCATTGAAAACTGTTGACCGCTTCTCTCTTGCTGGAAACAAGCCTATGTTTATGTATACTATGATTGTCTTTCTGAATTTGGTGCTAATACTGTTATGTGGAAAATGGAATAGGTCTTTGGATTATGGACGCGGATATTCTTTAATGGACGACGGCTGGATTATGAATGACGGACTAGACGCTTGTAATTAAAACTTTTGTTGTATATTCACAATTACAGTATGCATTATAGAACTAAATTTGTAGTTCCCATTTCTCGGAACTAATGGCGAGTGCCAACAAACACGGCCTATCAGATATATGCCAGTAAGTCTCTCTGACAATTGTGTCGGATCGTGTACAGATAAAGGAACAAATGCTCATTTCGTGGGGAAAAGCTCATTTCGTGGGGGATTTTCTTTTCTCTGAAAGGACATCGTTTTTCCCGATATTCACACAAATAATTCACGCGGAATTGGTTGTCAGCCAGAAAATATAAGAAAATTCGCGATATAAGAAAAACGATTTAATGCAACGTTCCATAACGCATGTTGAATATTACGACCACGGGATTTGTATCTCATAGTATAAATGAACGCCTAAAATATGTACCACGGATCTATGCATTCAGCTGCATATCGGTCATCCATAAATATACTTCCATCACTTCCAGGAATTTTCTCATCATGGCTTGAGTAACTATTTAAAGACCTTCTTCCGCTTACAGGAGGTGAATATAACAGTGGCACCTCTGAGCATGACGATATTGAGAGCGAATATTATGGGGTTTTCGGAAACTTTCTTTTACGACTCAGCTGGCGTCGGTTACAAGAAAACTAAACCGGAGGACCTGGAGTGGCGCCTTCTGCTGGACGTAATCTCTTGGCCAATCTTGCTTTTGACGGTGTCGGCAATTATGACCATTTCGGGCATCTTGTCTTTGCTGGAAAAATACAGCTCATTTGTGGCAACAACAACATGCAGACGAGCCGGCCGGCCGATTAATAAATTTAAAGAATCTTTGTGGTATTGCTACGGATCACTAATAAACCAAGGTATGTGCAATCAGTTACTTCAGTTAGTAATATAGGCTTACTATGCTAGGTACTACTGATGACTGTATAGTTTCCGCATGAACAGACGCTAAAAAAGTGCGGCTGGAGTACCAAGGCCAGGTCGTAGAACCCCCCGCACTCTATTCTGGACGCAAGGTGCCGAGAGATTGCTTTTTAGGTTGTTTTCTAGTCGCCAGACTTCGTCAGTTTTCCCCACCTCTTATTTATCTCATCACTTTATTATCTGTATATGGTAAGATTCTGCTGGTGGAAAGTTAATCCCCCAGGTATATTGTCCTGGTGGAAAATTCCCCGCACGACGTCGAGCATTACAGGTTAGTTTTTTTGGGTATTCTTGGATTCGCCATGTGTACCTAATTGTTGAGTCGTTTACTCCATCAGACGCCCTCGATGTTCATACATTAACGTCAGATGAGTTATCTGAGCTGACTTGTCACCACAGCTTTGGAGTATCCGGTGCTAGAGGCCGTGTGGATACTTTATAGTTTCCAACCGAACAGCTGCAATGAAGGCGCTGTTAGGATAGCAAGACTACGTCTACAATTCATCCATATCATATTCGGAATGTGAGTTGCCGAGGGACGCTTTCTTGTGAAGTAATATGGCTGTGTTTTAGTCGGGAGACGTCGTCAGTTGTTCCTACCTCGTACATATCTCGAAAATTTATAATCTGTATATGGTAAGATTCTGCTGGTGGATATTTGACAAATATAATGTAGGTTTATTGTCTTAATGGACAATTTGTCGTACGACGCCTGGTAATAAAGGTTAGCCATTCTGTGTATATATTTCTGAACCATGGTTACCGCATGTTCAGGCGTTTACTCCATCAGACTCCCTCGATGCTCATCCATTAATATCAGATAACTTCCTCATTTGAGTTCATCTGTCATCACAGCTCCAGAGCTAGCATATCTAGTTCTGTTTAAGCCGGTGCTAGCGGCCGTGTGGTAAATTCCGCGTGTTCCCACGAACACTGTAATACAAGCACGGCTGAGTTACTAAGGTTATGTTATATAATCCTCCGTGTTCTAGTCTGAATGCCGAGAGAGGCTTTCCTTTGAAGTCGTAATGTTGCTTTTTAATCGCCAGACATCGTCCATTTTGCCCGCCTCGTACATATCTCATCAATTTACACTCCTGAGTTTAGGATTCTTGTCGGACTCCTACAATCCTTTCATGCCATGACACAGACAACCTCAGACAATGTTCAACATTGATAAATTCAAGCAATATATGCATGTTCCATCAGAAGGAGTAATCATGTCACGTACTGTATAGATTATTTTGTATCTGAGCTCACTTCAGGTTCCACATATAATCCTCATGCCTTAGCCAGTCGCACGCTAGTAGCATCTTGGTTGCTCTTTGCGATCATCTTTGTGTCCGTCTTCAGTGGGGAGTTGGTAGCTTACCTAGCCGTGACCAGGCAACGCGTTCCTTTCGAAACACTCGAACAACTCGCAGAGCAAACAGAATTTACATTTGGAATTACAGGTGGCACAATTTATGCTATTAACTTTAAGGTGAGACAATATGCTTCATGATCATCACAGATTTTACAGATCATCACAGGGATAACTTTTAGAAATATGCTATCCGTATACCTGTCGGCGGGGTCATATGACTTCTTCTCAGTACATCGGCATCGTTTTCCACCACCCTTTAGATTTGAGCAATGTAGTCATTTAGTTCACAAGATACTATCATATAACGTGAGAAAGCCTGACGAAATAGTTGAAAGGGGAGACGTAAGTAGTAGGTAGCAACCCGCTCGAGGCTCATTTTCCAGAGAAATAACTCTGTTTTGTGGAAGTCACGTGGAGGGGGCGCCACCAGGCCAAGAGACCAAAAACTACCTTCAACACAGAAGAGTTCCAATCTAGTGGGAGGTAACTCCGGGTCACTATAGTTCCGGCAAAGGGCCCCTGGGCATGTATTCATCCGCGGTGATGCGGTCTCGGCAAAAAGCTTCCGCGGAGAAAAAGTAGTCCCCAGACTTCAAATACGCTGCATAGTCCGATTGGGTCGAGTGAGGTATCAAATGAAGCATTCGTGAAGGGGCATCCAGTCATGGGTGGGTACATGTAAAATTAGGATTTTTTTCCTGAAACTATAAAAAGCGGAACACGGACTTTACCCCTAAAATAGGGGAAAACACATATCAACCCTAGCCAAAAGGGCTAATATCGGTCCCCGGGCTTATTGGGACCTGCCTATCCAGTCAATGGGGTGGGTGCATGTAAAATTAGGATTTTTTCCCGAAACTATAAAAAGCGGAATACGGACTTCACCCCTAAAATAGGGGAAAACACCTATCAACTCTAGCCAAAAGGGCTAATATCGGTCCCCGGGCTTATTGGGACCTGCCTATCAAGTCAATGGGGTGGGTGCATGTAAAATTAGGATTTTTTCCCGAAACTATAAAAAGCGGAATACGGACTTTACCCCTAAAATAGGGGAAACCCCCTATCAACCCTAGCCAAAAGGGCTAATATCGGTCCCCGGGCTTATCGGGGCCTGCCTATCAAGTCAATGGCGTGGGTGCATGTAAAATTAGGATTTTTTTCCCGAAACTATAAAACGCGGAACACGGACTTTACCCCTAAAATAGGGGAAAACCCCGATCAACCCTAGCCAAAAGGGCTAATATCGGTCCCCGGGCTTATCGGGGCCTGCCTATCAAGTCAATGGGCTGGGGGCATGTCAAATTAGGATTTTTTTTCCGAAACTATACAAAGCGGAACACGGACTTTACCCCTACAATAGGGGTCTGTATTAAACAATATAAGGGAAAATGGTATGGGGATGGTCAATTTTTTTCGTGGGCTTTACTATGGCTTGTGGGGTCTCGTTTTTTTCGCTTCGCCAAGAAAATGACAATGGGAAGGGTCCCGGAGCGAATCGGTGAATTTTTTGGGAAAAGTCACCGAGGTCTGTATATAGGCTCATACTGGCTATATGGGGGTATAGGTTCAACCTGGGAAATTCACACACGTTCATTGTGATATGGGTTGTGGGGTCTCGTTTTTCACGTCTCGTCATTTAGAACACAATGGGAGGGGTCCCGGAGCGAATCGGTGATTTTTTGGGGAAAAGTACCGGGTAGGCCTGTATATACATGTAGGCCTATAGGCTGGCTATACGGGGGTATAGGTTCAACCTGGGAAATTCACACACGTTCATTGTGATATGGGTTGCTTGGATTTTTTTTTCACGTCTCGTCATTTAGAACACGATGGGAAGGGTCTCGGAGTGCAACGGTGAAATTTTTGGAAAAGTATCATATAGCCCATATAGTCCCATACTGGCTATATGGGGGTATAGGTTCAACCTGGGAAATTCACATACGTTCATTGTGATATGGGCTGTTTGGATTTGTTTTTCACGTCTCGTCATTTAGAACACGATGGGAAGGGTCCCGGAGCGAAACGGTGACATTTTTGGAAAAAGTTCACCGAGGCCTGGGTAGGCCCATAGGCCTATACTGCATGGCTATGGGGGTATAGGCCCATACGGGGTGGACGTTTTGGGGTCTAGGTGAGCCCCTAATGATCCTATGATGTTGTATGAGGTCTTATTTTGAAACTCTCGTGGAGGAGCATCCGACTGGACTAATGATTCGTCCGTTTTCAATAGACTGTGCATGCGCAGTCTGGCCGTAGCATAGAAAGCAGGCATGTCGGGGGTATGTGGGTGTGTGTTTGGGGTAGAGATGGACCGGTATTGGTCCGAACGGGTCGTGGAAGGTGTCAAAGTGAAGCTTGTGCGGGTTAGAGTCAGAATGGCGTGTTTCTAAGTGCAAGTCGCGGCAATCTGCGCATGCGCAGTTGGGTGTAGTAAGTAAAGTGGCCATTTTTGGGCAGTACAGGAAGGTATTTGGGGTCGAGATGGACCATCCTTGGCCCGAATGCGTCCTGGGAGGTGTCATGTTGTAGCTCTCGGGGTGTAGACCCCGATTTCAGGGATGTTCACGTCATCTATGACGTCATTGGTGACGTCATCAGTACGAGTAAGAGCCAAAGTGAACATTTTGGGGCAGGGAAGGAAGGTATTTGGGGTAGAGATGGACCATCCTTGGTCCGAATGCGTCCTGGGAGGTGTCATCTTTTAGCTCTCGGGGTGTACTGCCCCATTTGAGGGATGTTCCCGTTATCTGTGACGTCATCGGTGACGTCATCAGTACGAGTAGTAGCGAAAGTGGGCAATTTAGGAAAGTGCAGGAAGGTATTTGGTGTAGAGATGGGCCCTCCTTGGTCTGAATGTGTCGTGTGGGGTGTCAGTTTGTAGCTCTCGGGGTGTAGACCACGATTTAAGGGATGTCACTGCATCTGTGACGTCATCGGTGACGTCATCAGTACGAGTAGTAGCGAAAATGGGCATTTTGGGGCAGTGAAGGAGGGTATTTGGTGTAGAGATGGACCATCCATATCTGTCCTGTATTATACCAATCTGTGCTGTATTATACTATATCTGTCCTGTATTGTATCATATATGTCCTGTATTATACCAAATCTGTGCTGTATTATACAATATTTGCCCTCTATTGTACCATATCTGTGCTGTATTATACCATATCTGTCCTGAATTACACCATATCTGTGCTGTATTATGCAATACCTGTGCTGTAGTATGCAATATCTGTCCCGTGTTATACAATATCTGTCTTGTATTATAGCAAATATGTCCTGTATTGTACCATATTTGTCCTGTATTATACAATATATGTTCTGTATTATATCAAATCTGTGCTGTATTATACCGTATCTGTCCTGTATTATACCAAATCTGTGCTGTATTATACCATATGCTTCCTGTATTGTACCATATATGTCCTGTATTATACATTATATGTTCTGTATTATACAATCGGATAGCGGTTGTCGTGAATAACAACACGTTCAGCAATGTTTATATAGTTTATTATCCCCAATGTTACATCATATCCAGGCTGGGGGAGCCGCCCTGGGTATGTTTAGTATGTTCACAGCAAAACAAATTGAAATATCAAACAACATGTTTTATTATTTAACGCACCGTCACACTAGGTACAAGTGTTTGCTGAGCTCAAGTCAACGATCAGCATGTAGACATAGAGAGTATGTGCGGCATGTTATGGTATTCATCGGTGCACGGGTGACGCATTCAACCGATGGCGGTGGTCGGTCAGCTTGGTAAGGAAAAACGTGACATTGGTTACCCTCTCTACCACCCATTTTGTGTTGGGGCGTTGACGATGTGCCCATCTCAAGGCATCCGCGGTGTCCAGTATCTCCAGCATCGTCTCTAGTGACCTTCGGTTAATGATGGTGAACGGCTGATCAGACACATAGATATTATTGCCGGGATAATAATACCGTAACTGGTCCGTCTTTTTGTGACGTAAGATGTACCCGAAAGCGACATTCAATTTGAAGGCCGTAGTTTGATCTTTGAAGATGGCTTCCACGTAGCTGCGTAGACGGGTGAGGTTGGTCAGTGGGAAATTGTAAATATCTTGAATAGGGCCATGAGGGTGGAAACAGTGCCGTGTCATGGACCAATGGCGCCGATCGATGTCACTCACTGGATGGTTGTCCTGTAAGAGATCGCCCAGAAAATGTTCGATGTTGTCAGGCGTATGACTCGAAACCGTAACGCTGGGGTCCGGCTGGATATCCAGGCTCTTCTGAACTGTGGGTATAGGTGGGCTCTCCTTCATCGCATCACCAGTGGCGTTCGTCTCCCCGGGCTTATCTTCACTGGGTCTGACCTTCCGCGGCTCCTCTTCAGTAGGAAGTTGTCGCTCATGCCATGGTACCGGGGCATGAATCAAACGTTGGTGTCGCAGCAACTGACTGGTCAGTTTGAAAAGCCGACCACAATCCTCGCATGGACGCTTGGGTGGCCCATGAATTGAACGTTCATGGCGCAGTAAAGCATCTTCCCGATTAAATGACCGTGCGCAGGTTATACAAGTATACAGTCCGTCGTTGTGGGTGGCCGTGTCGTGGCGACGTAAATTGTCTAGACGAGTAAACTGCTTCTAGCAAGTTGTGCAAGTGAACATCTTGGTGGTTGACAGAGTGTCTGATGAAACGGCCAGGCCGCTTTCCTTTTATAGCACGCTAGCTGGTGATCTATTGTTAGCACACTCAGTTCAACTACCCCAAGTCGAGGACCGAGATGTACTGGTGTACGACTGAGCCGCATTGGGCGCGCGTGTGTGTGTATGTGTGTGTGTGTGTGAGGGGGGGCAGTGGATTTTACATCCGGGATCTTGTCAACATCCGGATTTCCAAGTGGGGTTTTCCCGTCGTTCCTCCGTCTTCCATCCGGGTACTGTGGTTTTACATCCGGGTCCTCAGCTTGCATCCAGGTTTTTAATGAGCAACATTGCGTACGTGTGTGTGTTTGTGTTTGAGTCCAATCGTGCACCATGTCGAATTACGTTCTCTCCGAAAACTTCCTCTCATTGCATCAATATGCTCAGATCCATTCAATATAAACACAACCAAGAGACATCAACACCAACAGGCACATTGCGTAATACACGTTATATTATCATCACAGCACCACCACCACCACTACCACCACCACTACCACCACCACCACCACCTAGCGTTGCCGCCGTCAACGATCAGCGTATAGACATATAGAGTATGTATGGCATGTTATGGTATTCATCAGTGCATGGGTGACGCATTCAGCCTATGGTGCAGTCGGTTAGCTTGGTGACGAAAAACGTGACATTGGTCATCCTCTCTACGACCCACTGGGTGTTGGGGCGTTGCTGTTGGGCCCATTCCAAGGGATTCACGGTGTCCAGTTTCTCCAGCATCGTCTCTAGCGACGTCTTATCCGTGATGGTAAAGGGTTGGTCAAATACCCGGATGCTACTGCTCGGGTAAAAGTATCGGACTTGGTCTGCCTCCTTATGCTGTAGCACATAACCAAACGCCAGATTCAACTTGAAGGCCGTAGTTTGATCGTTGAAGATGGCTTCCAGGTAGCTGCGTAGATGGGCGAGGTCGGTCAGTCGGAAATTGTAGATATCTTGAATAGGGCGATGACGGTGGAAGCAGTGCCGGATCATGTGCCAATGGCGCCGATAGATGTCACTCACTGAATGATCGTCGTGTAACAGATCGCTAGGAACATTTATGGGTTCGTCCGCGAAGTGTACTTTGCCCTCTACGTCGTACAAAATCTGGCTCAAGGTCTTGTCGTCGGAATTTGACTGTTGAATTAGGGCAACATCATCATCATCGGCCCTCATGCGATGGGTGGGAGTTCCCTCTGTCTCGATACTGGTGCCTACGGGCTTCTCTACCGGCAAACGTGGCTGCGGAACAGGGTGTCGTGTGCGTTGGTGTCGCAGCAACTGACTGGTCAGTTTGAAAAGCCGACCACATTCTTCGCATGGACGCTTGGGTACTTCATGGCGTGCACGTGTGTGACGCCGTAAATGATTCGGGCGCTGAAACGACAGTGTACATATCGTACAGCTATACCGGGCGGTTCCTTCGTGCTTGGTAGCCTCGTGGCGGCGCAAGTCGTGCAGACGAGTGAATGATTTCGAGCACGTAGTACAAGTGAACATCTTGGTGGTTGACAGAGTGTCTGATGAAACGGCCAGGCCGCTTCCCTTTTATAGCACGCTAGCTGGTGATCTATTTTTAGCACACTCTACCCCAAGTCGAGGATCGAGACTGGTGTACTGGTCTACGACTGAGCCGCATTGCGCGCGCGCGCGCGTGTGTGTGTGTGTGTGTGTGTGGGTGTATGTGGGCTGTGGATTTTACATCCGGGATCTTGTCAACATCCGGGTTTCTCTTGTCAACATCCGGGTTTCCAGGTGGGTTTTTCCCGTCGTTCCTCCGTCTTCCATCCGGGTACTGTGTTTTTACATCCGGGTCCCATCTTACAGCCGGGCTTTGGACACCTGCTGACCTCTATAATTTGCATATGACCTCTGTGAGGTCACTTTCGCTTCCGTTCACGTGACCGGTACTGACCTTTGGCCCCTGTGCGCAATTTTTATCCGGTATTGTTAGCGCGCGCAGGGGACAAAGGTCAGTTCCGGTAACGTGAACGGAAGCGGAATTGACCTCACAGAGGTCATATTCAAATTATTAAGGTCACCAGGTGTCCAAAACCCGGCTGTAAGATGGGACCCGGATGTAAAACCACAGTACCCAGATGCAAGACGGAGGAACGACGGGAAAAACCCACTTGGAAACCCGGATGTTGACAAGATCCCGGATGCAAAATCCACAGCCCACACATACACACACACACACACACACACACGCGCGCGCAATGCGGCTCAGTCGTACACCAGTACACCAGTCTCGATCCTCGACTTGAGGTAGAGTCTGCTAAAAATAGATCACCAGCTAGCGTGCTATAAAAGGGAAGCGACCTGGCCGTTTCATCAGACACTCTGTCAACCACCAAGAAGTTCACTTGTATTACGTGCTCGAAATCATTTACTCGTCTGAGCGACTTGCGCCGCCATGAGGCTACCAAGCACGAAGGAACCGTCCGGTATAGCTGTACGATATGTACACTGTCGTTTCAGCGCCCGGATCATTTACAGCGCCACACACGTGCACGCCATGAAGTACCCAAGCGTCCATGCGAAGAATGTGGTCGGCTTTTCAAACTGCCCAGTCAGTTGCTGCGACACCAACGCACACGACACCCTGTTCCGCAGCCACCCATCACATGAGGGCCGATGATGATGATGTCGCCCTAATTCAACAGTCAAATTCCGACGACAAGACCTTGAACCAGATTTTGTACGACGTAGAGGGCAAAGCACACTTCGCGGACGAACCCATAAATGTTCCTAGCGATCTGTTACACAACGATCATCCAGTGAGTGACATCTATCGGCGCCATTGGCCCATGATCCGGCACTGCTTCCACCGTCATCGCCCTATTCAAGATATCTACAATTTCCGACTGACCGACCTCGCCCATCTACGCAGCTACGTGGAAGCCATCTTCAACGATCAAACTACGGCCTTCAAGTTGAATCTGGCGTTTGGTTATGTGCTACAGCATAAGGAGGCAGACCAAGTCCGATACTTTTACCCGAGCAGTAGCATCCGGGTATTTGACCAACCCTTTACCATCACGGATAAGACGTCGCTAGAGACGATGCTGGAGAAACTGGACACTGTGGATCCCTTGGAATGGGCCCAACAGCAACGCCCCAACACCCAGTGGGTCGTAGAGAGGATGACCAATGTCACGTTTTTCGTCACCAAGCTGACCGACTACACCATAGGCTGAATGCTTCACCCATGCACTGATGAATACCATAACATGCCATACATACTCTATATGTCTATACGCTGATCGTTGACGGCGGCAACGCTAGGTGGTGGTGGTGGTGCTGTGAGGATAATAAAACGTGTATTATGCAATGTGCCTGTTGGTGTTGATGTCTCTTGGTTGTGTTTATATTGAATGGATCTGAGCATATTGATGCAATGAGAGGAAGTTTTCGGAGAGAACGTAATTCGACATGGTGCACGATTGGACTCAAACACAAACACACACACGTACGCAATGTGGCTCATGAAAAACCTGGATGCAAGCTGAGGACCCGGATGTAAAACCACAGTACCCGGATGGAAGACAGAGGAACGACGGGAAAACCCCACTTGGAAACCCGGATGTTGACAAGATCCCGGATGTAAAATCCACTGCCCACACACACACACACACACACACACACACACGCGCGATGCGGCTCAGTCGTACACCAGTACATCTCGGTCCTCGACTTGGGGTAGTTGAACTGAGTGTGCTAAAAATAGATCACCAGCTAGCGTGCTATAAAAGGAAAGCGGCCTGGCCGTTTCATCAGACACTCTATCAACCACCAAGATGTTCACTTGCACAACTTGCCAGAAGCAGTTTACTCGTCTAGACAATTTACGTCGCCACGACACGACCACCCACAACGACGGACTGTATACTTGTATAACTAGCGCACGGTCATTTAATCGGGAAGATGCTTTACTGCGCCATGAACGTTCAATTCATGGGCCACCCAAGCGTCCATGCGAGGGTTGTGGTCGGCTTTTCAGACTGACCAGTCAGTTGCTGCGACACCAACGTTTGATTCATGCCCGGTACCATGGCATGAGCGACAACTTCCTACTGAAGAGGAGCCGCGGAAGGTCAGACCCAGTGAAGATAAGCCCGGGGAGACGAACGCCACTGGTGATGCGATGAAGGAGAGCCCACCTATACCCACAGTTCAGAAGAGCCTGGATATCCAGCCGGACCCCAGCGTTACGGTTTCGAGTCATACGCCTGACAACATCGAACATTTTCTGGGCGATCTCTTACAGGACAACCATCCAGTGAGTGACATCGATCGGCGTCATTGGTCCATGACACGTCACTGTTTCCACCCTCATGGCCCTATTCAAGATATTTACAATTTCCCACTGACCAACCTCACCCGTCTACGCAGCTACGTGGAAGCCATCTTCAAAGATCAAACTACGGCCTTCAAATTGAATGTCGCTTTCGGGTACATCTTACGTCACAAAAAGACGGACCAGTTACGGTATTATTATCCCGGCAATAATATCTATGTGTCTGATCAGCCGTTCACCATCATTAACCGAAGGTCACTAGAGACGATGCTGGAGATACTGGACATCGCGGATGCCTTGAGATGGGCACATCGTCAACGCCCCAACACAAAATGGGTGGTAGAGAGGGTAACCAATGTCACGTTTTTCCTTACCAAGCTGACCGACCACCGCCATCGGTTGAATGCGTCACCCGTGCACCGATGAATACCATAACATGCCGCACATACTCTCTATGTCTACATGCTGATCGTTGACTTGAGCTCAGTAAACACTTGTACCTAATGTGACGGTGCGTTAAATAATAAAACATGTTGTTTGATATTTCAATTTGTTTTGCTGCGAACATACTAAACATACCCAGGGCGGCTCTCCCAGCCTGGGTATGATGTAACATTGGGGATAATAAACTATATAAACATTGCTGAACTTGTTGTTGTTCACGACAACCGCTATCCGATTGTATAATACAGAACATATAATGTATAATACAGGACATATATGGTACAATACAGGAAGCATATGGTATAATACAGCACAGATTTGGTATAATACAGGACAGATACTGTATAATACAGCACAGATTTGGTATAATACAGAACATATATTGTATAATACAGGACAAATATGGTACAATATAGGACATATTTGCTATAATACAAGACAGATATTGTATAACACGGGACAGATATTGCATAATACTGCACAGGTATTGTATAATACAGCACAGATATGGTGTAATTCAGGACAGATATGGTATAATACAGCACAGATATGGTATAATAGAGGGCAAATATTGTATAATTCAGCTCAGATTTGGTATAATACAGGACATATTGGTGCAATACAGGACAGATACTGTATAATACGCATGACAGATATGGATGGTCCATCTCTACACCAAATACCCTCCTTCACTGCCCCAAAATGCCCATTTTCGCTACTACTCGTACTGATGACGTCACCGATGACGTCACAAATGCTGTGAAAATCCCTTAAAATCGTGGTCTACACCCCGAGAGCTACAAAATGACACCCCACACGACACATTCGGACCAAGGAGGGTCCATCTCTACACCAAATATCTTCCTGCACTTTCCTAAAATGCCCACTTTCGCTACTACGCGTACTGATGACGTCACCGATGACGTCACAGATAACGGGAACATCCCTCAAATGGGGCTGTACACCCCGAGTGCTACAAGATGACACCTCCCAGGACGCATTCGGACCAAGGATGGTCCATCTCTACCGCAAATACCTTCCTTCCTTGCCCCAAAATGTTCACTTTGGCTACTACTCGTACTGATGGCGTCACGAATGACGTCACAGATGACGTGAACATCCCTGAAATCGGGGTCTACACCCCGAGAGCTACAACATGACACCTCCCAGGACGCATTCGGGCCAAGGATGGTCCATCTCGACCCCAAATACCTTCCTGTACTGCCCCAAAATGGCCACTTTACTTACTACACCCAACTGCGCATGCGCAGATTGCCGCGACTTGCACTTAAAAACACGCCATTCTGACTCTAACCCACACAAGCTTCACTTTGACACCCTCCACGACCCGTTCGGACCCATAGCGGTCCATCTCTACCCCAAACACACACCCACATACCCCCCAACATGCCTGCTTTCTATGCTACGGCCAGACTGCGCATGCACAGACTATTGAACACGGACGAACCATTAGTCTAGTCGGATGCTCCTCCACGAGAGCTTCAAAATAAGACCTCATACGACATCATAGGATCATTAGGGGCTCACCTAGATCCCAAAACGTCCACCACGTATGGGCCTATAACCCCATAGCCATGCAGTATAGGGCTATGGGCCTACCCAGGCCTCGGTGAACTTTTTCCAAAAATTTCACCGTTTCGCTCCGGGACCTTTCCCATCGTGTTCTAAATGACGAGACGTGAAAAACAAATCCAAACAGCCCATATCACAATGAACGTATGTGAATTTCCCAGGTTGAACCTATACCCCATATAGCCAGTATGGGACTATATGGGCTATATGGTACTTTTCCAAAAAATTTACCGTTGCGCTCCGAGACCCTTCCCATCGTGTTCTAAATGACGAGACGTGAAAAACAAATCCAAGCAACCCATATCACAATGAACGTGTGTGAATTTCCCAGGTTGAACCTTTACCCCCGTATAGCCAGCCTATAGGCCTATATACAGGCCTACCCGGTACTTTTCCCAAAAATTTCACCGATTCGCCCCGAGACCCTCCCATTGTGTTGTAAATGACGAGACGTGAAAAACAAATCCAAGCAACCCATATCACAATGAACGTGTGTGAATTTCCCAGGTTGAACCTATACCCCCATATAGCCAGTATGGACTATATGCAGACCACGGTGACTTTTCCCAAAAATTTCACCGATTCGCTCCGGGACCCTTCCCATCGTCATTTTCTTGGCGAAACGAGAAAAACGAGACCCCACAAACCATAGTAAAGCCCACGAAAAAAATTGACCATCCCCATATCCCATACAGGCATTTTCCCTTATATTGTTTAATACAGACCCCTATTGTAGGGGTAAAGTCCGTGTTCCGCTTTTTATAGTTTCGGAAAAAAATCCTAATTTTACATGCACCCACCCCATTGACTTGATAGGCAGGCCCCGATAAGCCCGGGGACCGATATTAGCCCTTTTGGCTAGAGTTGATAGGGGTTTTCCCCTATTTTAGGGGTAAAGTCCGTGTTCCGCTTTTTATAGTTTCGGAAAAATCCTAATTTTACATGCACCCACCCCATTGACTTGATAGGCAGGCCCCGATAAGCCCGGGGACCGATATTAGCCCTTTTGGCTAGAGTTGATAGGTGTTTTCCCCTATTTTAGGGGTAAAATCCGTGTTCCGCTTTTTATAGTTTCGGGAAAAAAATCCTAATTTTACATGCACCCACCCCATTGACTTGATAGGCAGGTCCCAATAAGCCCGAGGACCGATATTAGCCCTTTTGGCTAGGGTTGATAGGTGTTTTCCCCTATTTTAGGGGTAAAGTCCGTGTTCCGCTTTTTATAGTTTCGGGAAAAAATCCTAATTTTACATGCACCCATCCATGACTGGATGCCCCTTCACGAATGCTTCACTTTGATACCTCACTCGACCCAATCGGACCATGCAGCGTATTTGAAATCTGGGGACTACTTTTTCTCCGCGGAAGCATTTTCCCGCGACCGCATCACCGCCAGACCGCATCACCGCGGATGAATACATGCCCAGGGGCCCTTTGCCGGAACTATAGTGACCCGGAGTTACCTCCCCCTAGATTGGAACTCTTCTGTGTTGGAGGTAGTTTTTGGTCTCTTGGCCTGGTGGCGCCCCCTCCACGTGACCTCCACAAAACAGAGTTATTTCACTGGAAAATGAGCCTCGAGCGGGTTGCTACCTACTACTGACGTATTCTTGAGAACAGGCCCCCGTTTCTTGGCTTCGGGTGTATCACGGTCTTGTTATTTCGTGCACAAATTTATAACTAAAAACACATAATATATCATATATATCCCATATTAAATAACCGTCTTGTCTTGTTCACTGCTATTGCTTGTTTCCCGTTATTTTATCACAAACAGAATTCAAGCATACCTATGTACAGAAAGGTTTGGGGAAAGATGACGGAATTTTTCCAAAAGGATACTGATATATTCAGCAAGTCCTACACTCGCCATATAGAGAAGGTTAAGGCTGGGGGATATGCCTATATTGCCGATATTTCCACTCTTCGCTACATGGTCAAGAACAACTGTGATTTAGCCATAATGAAGGAAGAGTTCAATACTGGTAACTACATCGTTGGGACACAGAAGAATTCACCCTACAGGCGGATGATATCGAATAGGTTTGTGTGGCTTTTCTCTTCGCTTATTCTCTCACTATGTTTGCTAGGAAATTGACCAAATTGTGTTATAAGATTATGATGATATTTGAATGATGTCTATGCAGTTGCTCTAACTGACATAGTACCACATCTGTCAAAGCGCCAGCATTTCAACATAACTATCTAAGGTATGAAGAATTCTACAATCTCAGTGTGAAAATCTATAAAATCTATAGCATACCTATTCACATGAACATTGTAATCAGGTAATTCGTGTATACATCACGGTTACTCCTCTCCTATCCATAACTATATAGGACTAGAATATGTACTGCTTCCCTGCGCCGAAGCAAACATTCTACTCGGATGGCATGGATGCATCGGCATCGTCCCCGTCCACTAAAAGCACGACTAACATCCAGCATGAAATTAAATGGAGCGCGATCTACAAAAACATAATTACTCTACAAGCTGTAATTAGACGTTCAGAAGAAACTAGGATTGATAAGGCTATAATTTCTGCGATATTATTTAAGAACTCATGTTGATACCGAACGTTTTTCTTTCTGGATAACTATCACATCTGAGTAATTGCTTCATGCTGTGTCACTCGTGCGTAATTATGCTATTTCAACAATTTCACTAACAGTAACGGTAGCGAAAACACCAGTTTCACCATATCATTTGCTCGAAATTACAATACTATCGTCTTTGTTTTCAGAATACTACAATATCACGCCAGCGGCCTAATAGATATGTGGCGGGCGAAATGGTTTCCAAAGAAGCTCAAGTGTACATCACGTCGGCCACAGGCAAAAACGATCAAATTACTCACTATACAGAGTGTATTTTACATTTTGCTTTTTGGGATTCTGATTGCAAGTTGCGTGGCCATTGTGGACAAGATCCGATCGGCATCCTGGAACGCTGATTCTTCACGGTATAGAAGGCGAATTCTTAAATCCAAAGTCAAAAAACACTGTATTTCCATTACGTTTTTCGGGCATTTGGCTCTCTGAGAGAGCCAAATATAGATTGCGAGTATATATAAGTTTTTATACATGTGTGCATGCTGCGATGGATATATCATTGCAAAGATAGATTGTCAGGTTTATACACCTCCGCTGTTAGTAACAGCCCGTTGTCACATTCGCACACACAGTCACATTCAGTACCGTCGTCAAATCTGACATTATGTCCTCTGCCGTCGATCATTGAGAATTTCCGCGGTCAATAACTCAACTACTTTTCGGTATGACCTCAACCTGAGTGCAAGACCACAACCAAGACTGAAACGATCAACAGTCCTGAATGATTCCATCAATATATCATGATGTTGAAAGCGCCAAATCTTAATCACTATCAATTATTATCTTATTCAAAAGAATAACACTACATGTAACTCCACTACCATCTGCAACACCCCAGCACCGCAACCGTACACATTAAAACCTTCCGTCTTCAATGCATTTCAAATGAGATTATGCTGAGGCTCAGTAAAGTATCTTGCTTCCATACTATGTGTGTAAATTCGCTATTCCTTTATCATATTGATGTCAACTGGTGATATATTTAGAGTAATAATTTCTTTTTGAAGTAAAATTAATAGTTTTACAAATTTGTTGGGATCGGACATCGTTCTCGTAGTAGGCTAGGTGACAGGTTTGTCTGTGAGTATCGGACATCTCTCTCGTGGTAAACCAGGTAACCGAGCGGTCTATCACCTCTATATTTAAGGCAGTCGAATAGGCCCTTGACTTTGGAAGTGATAGGTTCTATTCAAAAATCAGATCGCATCTGCAACACTTGTGTCCGACTAAACCGAGAAATTACTTTTACATGTCTAAGGTACCGAGGCACCGAGGTGTACAACACATATGATCCAGAATTGAAGGACGTGACGATGTTATACAAACGAATCTCAAGAACATCATAATGACAATAATATACTGCGTTGGCCGCAAACACGTATAGAGAAAATGGAAACGAATTAACCACTTCTCTTTACCAGTAGGCATTCCCACCCTTCGGCTTGGAATCTTAAAAATATAACAAAAGAGAAGACGGCAGTATCTTTTTCTCAAAATCAAGGAACTATTATTTTCCTTGTGAAGATAGATGTCGCTGTATTAAATATAACATTGTCATACGAGGCTTTTGAGTCTTCGAAAGCACTTAATTATTAATATATAACGCGGGCTATTTGTAAAACTTTTCACAACTGCCTTTATTTTTTTGCTTGTTTGTTTGGTTGTGTGAATTAATCTTTTCTGGAGCTCGGGCCCTGAGTGGGAGTTTTGTTGTACGGCTCCCTAAGTGGGAGTCTATAAGTGCAAAAGCCCACAGTTGCCTGGTTTGTGGGATATTTGATGGTAGATGAATACGTATATTTTCAATAAATTATGAAAATTAATAAATACAAAGGGAATATATATATATAAAAGAAATGATTCAAAGAAAATAATGATATTGATTATTTTTCACAATTTGATGAAAATACACATATTTATTCACCATCAAATATCCCACAAGCCTGGTAATTGCAGTATGGAAAACACTGAAAGTGGGCTGAACGCGGTTTGCTTGGCAAGATGATCAAGGTCTCGCCTTTGGCTAAAAAGGAAACCTTGACGATGCGAAGATGTGTTTCAAAAGGGCTGTATAATTCAGGTCACGTGACTTGGTTGCTGAAGAATCAAACAACGCCCCTCACCGTGTATGATACTATATGTGAAATGACTCCGTTAATACAAAATATCAATATAAAACGTCTTTCTCTGTCCGACAGGTTTTCAAATCCCACATTGAAATCTTTAGTTTTGCGAATAAAAACGAAATTTTTAACCGATGATCGTACTCGGACGAGAAATGTTTCTCTCTTGCCAGCTTGGTTAATCCAGTATGAGATGAAATTGTATAATATTCCGGTGGTTTCTGGCTTGAGCTTCCCTTTGGAATCATTCATAGTTCATTTATCAAAATGTAAAATTAAAATTAAAAGTATTGTACATATGCAAATCCAACCGTTATATGCGATTTAATCACCATTGTGATATGTATTTAATATAAATATGAAATCACTGCCGCGAATATTCTTGTAATCAATAAAATTAACTTGATGGTGATTTTTTTAACTTATTCACATCTCAATAGTCCAAAAACTGTACCAAAACATGAATGGATACCCTTTCCTAATATATGTTTTACTATAACAAAATATACATATTTAATTACACTATTTTTCACCTTAATTAACCTAGAAATTCTCGGCTGGATGGCTAAGCTGTTCTGGCTTATCGCCATGCGCCCATTCACACCTCTATCAAATCTCTGTCATAATCATTCTGATAATGCAATCAACGACGAACTCAAATCCACTTATGACCTATACCCGATATTTACAAAAAACAAGATATTGCGACTATCATCCTGTATTGTTTATACCAAGTTGCATGAATATATGAGGAAATTATCGGAGGTATGAAGGGAATGGCTGAACATTAACACATTGTTGGCTCACACGATTATTAAATAAACATGTAATTTTGTCATTTACGTTTCGCCAGAGTAAATCTGAGCGCGGACGTCACAGGAAGCATGGTACAGGTATGTGTATAGATATTTCCAACATACGCCCTACTTGTAGGAGACTATAGATCGTGAATCATATATATTATCCGGTTATCTTACGCAATTATACAGTATAGTATAGTATATATATAGTATAGTAATATAGGTTTTCCATCGACAAATCCGCAACCAACATTAAATGTAGTTCCCAGTTCGCGGATAGAGCGGCGTACGACGGCAACACGGCCTATGTGTCAGATATCACTCCGCCACACGATTCTCTCGCACCTTGAAAAAAACCCGATTCCCTCGCGATTGAAGATTCGCGATCAAGAACGGATCGCGCATGGGTAAACGATACAAAAACGATATCGCGAGAGAATGTTTTTTTTTCAGAAAAGGTTCAATCGAATTTTCTCATTTTTTTCTCGATATCCTCGCGACTGATTCACGAATGATCGTTTTTCAATCGAGAAAATTGAAGAAAAATCGCGAAAAAACGAATAATGGAAACGATCCCTAATGTATTTAGAAGACTGGATGAAATCAGTCACGCCTTTACTGTACATACCCATTCGTCCAGCCACGCCCAATTACCCACATGAGAATGCACCGAACTTCTTTCCTTTACAACTAGCACTGTCCGTACAGAGCTGAATGGCACTATTAGATAGCAAGTGTTGGTCAAGATAGACAGAAACTCCAGTGAAGTCAGTGAACTTCCAATCACTGTTGTTTTGTGTTTTTTTGTTTTTTTTCGTCTGCGACTGATATACCTAGAAATTGGCATATCGAGAGGAATGTATCCTTGAACTTGTGCACTCAAACGACCCTCAACCAGAAACTTGTCCAAGCAATGGGTAGCAAATGCATGATCCTGTTCTTTAACCCTGCCTGGCCGGGGAGGGGGGGGAGGCGGAAATTGCCCCCCCCCTCATGAACTTTTCTCTGCTGCTCTGAAACGACAAAACCGAGGAGGCTGGAACTTGGTGACTTTTAAGTTTATCTTATTGGGGTCAGTATGGGCCTATTTTCACACACTCCAGAGGATCATGGGTAAATTCAAAATGACGGCCATGTGGTATCCGCGAAAGTCGTGTTTTTCGATCTGTTCGCTCCATTTCTTCACATTTTCCTTGCCTAAAAGGCCTTGAAAGTATTTTATTTAGGCAAAACTAATTATTCTATATTTTATTTTATTTTTTTCAAGAGAAAAATCGGAAATATGAAAATTTCGAAAAATCGACCGCAAAAAGGCCGAAAAATGGCTTCCGAGAAGATGACGTCACTGTAGCGTCATCATGGCAGCCATCTTGGATATTTTTACATTTCCAGGTAGAGCTTGAACCAAAGAAACAGTGTGGTAAGTTTCAACGCTCTAGCCTTAATGGTAGAGAAAATATATAGGGGGGGGGCACTTTCCGACCCCCCTACCCCCCAGGCTGCGATACACCCCAAATCGCCCAGGCCAGATAGGATTAACAGCTAACATCATCCCAATTCAGAAAGTCGTCCACGTAATGATAACAAGTGCATGATTCTGTTGTTTCACAGCCCATTCCAAAAAGGAGTGTGGCAAAACTCGATCGAAAAATAACACCGGTCAAATTTGAATTCAAGGAGGTCTAATTCACTGGGCCAAAACGGGATAAGTCTGAATGCTTACTCTATGTCAGCCTCTGCTAGACGAGCTACCTGCTTAACTGTTGTACTTGTACAATAGCTTTTCCAGTCCTTAGACTCAATAAAATCATTCACGGAGAGTCAATTCTGATATGACAACATATGGACCAGGTGCAATTCCCCTGGCGATTACCTTGGTACAATTTCTGAATGTGAAATCCTTATTGTAGGTATACGTATTGTATCAAAATGACCTGTAAAGGAAAACCATATTTAAAACCCTGCAAAATCTACATAGGAATATCTTGATTTGGGAAGGTCTGTAAGATACCATCAAGATGATTTGCCTGAATGGGAGATTCGCCTAAACTGAATAGCTTGGGGTTCTGTCTCTTCGTTGGGACTGGGAGGGAGAACAACTATAGCAATTTATTTCCGTCAATCACATTGGTCGTCGTTGAAATCGTGACAAGTCAGGATGAGGGTATTGGCCTTCCAGAAACCCCCATTTTGACCACTGGATTGGGTAACATTGGATAGTAGCGTCGGTTGTGCGAAGGATATAACCATCGACCAAATTTCAGAGTTGAAGCAGGCCCAGGATTTCTCTGGATTCTGAGCTTGTCTAGTTCGTTGCTCTTCGTCGTATTGTCGCCAACCGAAGGCACTGAATTTCTCGGCTGCGAATCTGGTCGTTTTCATGTACTTCCGCATTTGCAGACATTTTCCTGGATTTTGCTTTTCAAGGTATGGTAAATAGCAGAGAAAAGTCCTTCCTCCACAGTCTTAGGTCTAGACTCAATTTGACCGCGGGCGCAAACAAGGATAGGAGTCGCAGAGCGCAAATCCAGCATATCCGTATTTCATTTAAAAAGTGAGGCAATGTTAATAAATTCGTGCCTCCAGATCTTCCTTTTAAAGCCATGGAGACGTGGCTGGCCAGGTCGTCAGACCCACTAGATATTATTCCAGGTGTGTTCCGCCAAGAACCGTTTGTTAAAACCGTGCTACTATAAACGGGGGTGACAAAAGGAGCAGGTGTTACACGAGAGATTTGCAAGAGGTGACACATTCAACAATTACGACATCCCCAGGAAAGGCGCAACATCGCCGCCTCGACTCTGACTCTGGTGACGCATCGGTTGTCCAGGCTTCCGACCCATCAGCTTGAGTTTGCGCGGATGCTCGACCGGCTTCTCCAGGATGTCTAACCACTTTGGCGCTTCACGGCCGTGACTTCGTTCCCCTCCGCTAGTAACTCCACGAGGCATGGTAACACTCTAACTGGGTCAGCGAACAAAAAGTGGAGGGGAAATGAAACGCGTTTACTTCCATTGAAATCTGACCGAGATAGGCCGGATGAATGATCGAACACTGCTGGGCGTGATTGAGTTTACGGTCCAATTATAGTTTCACAAATGCCATCAACCAGAAAGAACTCGACAATTTTACCAATGTACACAACCAAGGAAGATAACTCCCATTGTCAAATTCCTCATGAAACACCAGTCCAATACAGAATAAAGAAGTTTGTCGTTTAAGGATCAATCATATTTAATAACATATATATCGATAGCGATATATTCAAGATCAATTATCATTTTGTAGGTATTCTCTTCCCAATTATCTATTGCCGTACTGCATCGTAATCGCAATATGTTAGCATTATAAACGTAGGCTTATGTTCCATATCCCATGCTTTCCCCTTTTCATTGCAATATATTTTGTGTGCTATAATCAAACAGAAAGTATATGCGTTTATATATCTATACTAAATGACCCGAATGACAGAAAAAAATCGGAATGGAAATTTGTCTTGACCAGGCAGGACATTTGTGAGAACATCGATTGTTCTCGGCACCCAGTGAGCGTTAAATGTCAGTTAGATTCCCTGTAATATGCGTTCTAGAATCCACATCTGTAAAATGCCCTTTCCGACATTTCCCGATAGGCATTGCTGCATGTACCTTGACTCAAGATCGAGCCAACCAAACAAGTCCCCCGCCCCATTGGACGTCAGATGTCCGTTTTGATAACCCACATGTTAAGTTCCATGACATAACTAAATGTTTGGCCGTTCTGTGACGACCCGCGCGAATTTCCTCAGGTTAGAACATGAACACCGTGCAATTGGTGCTCCCAGCCGGCCTTAACTGTCATCTTGGATGTAATTTTTTCCGGACTTCATAGCTGTATTGGAGAAATTCTAGGGGGCCTCCGTCTAAAACAATGGACGTAAGATGTCCTTTTGGACTTTTTATTTGTTTTGCAATACCCTCATTGACTCCAAAAATGCCAGGACGAGGTTTCATGGCTTCGACCAAAACTTCGGCTGTACGGTGGACACAAACAAACAGACTAAGACAAGGTTTGGTAAATTATGAAGAGAATACTTTGACAATGGATTGGAACAAACTCATATGGACTGCCTAGTTTGCGTAAATAAGTTTGATGCTCCAGATCGATGCCAAATGCCGTATTGAATGATTTCCTATAGGACCCTGTTGTCTTTGTTCACTTTGATCTAGATTCCTTGAAACAATTTTGTGCAAATTGACACATTGAATCAATATGTCATACTTTTAGAAAAGCCCCACAGAACATTTTGATCATTTAAGGTGGCTCCCTGGTTTCGGTGCAAAGTCATGTCATTTTTCTCATTCGTGTAACCAGGGATCCACCTTAATAACTCATGTAGAGAAGGTATATTGCATATACATCAGTTATATTAATTGTCTGGTGTTGACTTTTCGATACGGCTAATTACATATTACATCGATACGGCTAATTACATACCTATCACATTGGCATATATTATCTGCTCGTTCCACAGGATAACCGCATTTTTTTCTCTGCTATGGTTGAGAGAATAGGACACGTGATTCGTATAAATGGGACAGATTAATCAACAGGACTTTAGAATGTGTTTATGGTCAGCCAGAGAATATTGGCACCCAAGGATCTCTCACTTGTTGCCTCTGTACGTTCAACCCTGAATGATACGCCATTAACATCTTTGCATGTGGCCTACGTGTACGTGTTTCCTACTCGATCAAGCCGGATCAAGAATTTGAAGGTTAGTGTTAATTGTGTAAAGCTACATGTATAAATGTCTTGGAATTATTGATGTATACGGTAGCCTAATAGTGATCAGAAATAAGGGGTGGAAGATATTCAGTCATTTCGGCTGTCCTTTGACTAAGAATACACGAGTTCCTGGTTCGCACACGCAGTACAAAAACCTTAAATCTTACACACCGGAGCCATCGTCAAGTGATCTATTTAACCACCAAATTATCAATTTATTTATTCTTGGATCCTAATGTGTTTCCGCGTTACTTTATAATGTAAAATTTATCTCCAGTCATGATTTGATCGCGATGTTCATGTAAACACCACGATGATCTTGCAAAACGCGATGTCCATACTTTCCTGAACTAGCGGTATTAGACCCAAACTACCAAGTGTGACCACAATGCCTTCCTTCGATAACGGAAATTACAGGAATCTATTATTAACGTAAAACAACACTAACAATGCATTTTACATAACTATAGTGAAATAAACGACATATAAGGTGAACATGCTCTACAAGCTGGCGATGCCAGTTAAGCACGGGATTTCCTCTCTGGACCATCCGGGATCGGGATACTAATGGTATCGTCTTGTACATTATGGCCTCTTTACTTCATGTACGCAGTATTGAATTGAAAGTTGATGGGATATTATTGTTCTGGTAAATTGATGACTGATTCTTCTCAAATAGTTAACTGCATTGTATTCCTTACCTGTTCAATAACCGATTTGTTTGCAAACGTTTTATATTAAGAAAGCGTCATTCATAAGGTGCTGATCGAATTTCTTTTGCACCATGTGACATGTTTGGCTCTTGTATGAAACCATCCTGTGATTTTATTATCTTTATTTCATACACATTTGGAATTGGTGTTAGCTGTTCTACGAAATAGGTATTTTGTTTATTGACGCGGAAATACTTTTATGAACGACGGCAGAAATTAAATGTCGAATCTGACGCTTGCTACGCAGCCTACCATAGGAATTATCCATATATAAAACTGAGAATTGCTGCACACCCTCCGTCTCTATCGTCTCTTGACTATCGCCAAATTCCACATATGGTACAAATATATGGATACACACTTCATAGCGCGGCTATTTGAAAATTCACAGATGAATTCACCAATTACATTTACATCGATGCCTAAATCCATGTAAACCCACCTAGCTTTCACTAATTCACAAGTCTAAACTACGCACACGCGTGGACAGAACGATTACTATTGAATTCATGTCAATACACAATATAACTATGTTGTTTGGCAAACGTTGCGTCGATATGTATTATCTCTTAAACTCGTGCGTGAAGATATTACTGCATGGTAACGCATACACCTGGGGTTTCATCGATATATCAATATCAACAGCTTCACAGGCTCCTTTAGTTTTACTACATCGAATGGTATCATTATCGGACTGTTTTTTCTAGATTATTTGAATTTCGCATTAACCCTATCTGGCCTGGGCTTTTTGGAATCTGTCCAGGCCTGGGGGAGGCGAAATTCCCCCCCCCCCCCAATTATTTTTCTTATCCCTTGAGCTAGGGAGCTGAAACTTACCACGCTATAACCTTGGGTCAAGCGTTACCAGAAAACGTTAAAAAAGATGGCCGCTTCACAGTGACGTCATTTTCAAAAACGGCATTTTTTGATAGATTTTTCGGTCAGATTTTCCGCTTTTTTATTTATGAAAAAACTCATGATAAATTAGTAAATATTAACAGGATGAGAAATAAAATAGTTTTTGCCCACTTTTCATAGCGGAAAAGCAGACATTTTGAAGAAATATGACAGAAACATAACTTTTCTGGTACCCCATGTGGCCGCCGTCTTGAATTTACACATGATCCCTCTGCTCAGGGGATTATGCAAATGGGCTCAAAATGACCCCAATATGATAAACTATATTCCCGGAGTTTCAGCATTCCATGTTTCGTCGTTCCGGAGATAGCGTAGAAGTTTGGTACACTCTAAGCTCAGAAGGTGTAAAAAAGGTGCAAAAAAGGTGTAAATCAAACGTTTACACCTTCTGGGTTCATGTTTACACCTTTAGGGGGTGTAAATAAGGTGTAGAAAAGGTGCAAATGTATGAAGATTGATTCCAACCCTGATTTTACACCCGTAAAGGTGTAAATTTATTAAAAGGTGTTAAAAAGGTGTAAATACTTAATTTTCCATACACATTTGGAACTTAATTTCTATGTTGAGGAAATGTATTTCCTTGTCATGCTTACGGTAAACCATCAAAATTTTCAAGCATCCCAACTTTATACACAACATTAAATCAATGGATCTAACAATTTGACCAGTCTCCCTAACATTTGAGCAAAAATTCCAACGGAAATGTTATAAAAAACCGAGCTGCAGACCATAAGATTCAATCCCCCAGTCGATTTTACGAGGGAGTGAAAATTGAACAGCCGCTCTAGTGTTCTCACTCAAGGTTGAGCCCAAGACTACAGGGCGGTGGGGGGGGGGGGGCGGTCTGGGATTTTGAATATCAACAGTATAGTAAATATTATGTATAATGCAGAGTCGACAAAAGCACGTTGTTTGTCGACCAATGTAAAACGTTATCAGATTGATATCTACAGTGCTGATAACTGCTTAGCTATCAGATAAAGTGATTTTCAACTTCAGTTCAATGGGGATTTGCACAATAAGCAGTGAATACAACGGAAACTGTACAAATTATAGGCTATGATTAATCCACTGAGACAGGAAGGTGTGAAATGGACTAAATGGTTCGAAGTGATAATCATGACAGCTTGTTGTGCATGTTACCCATTAACAATTGTGCGATTATCGACAGAAATTATTACTTGATAAAGTCATGGTTACCATCCTGTCCGGAAACGACTCCTTTTAACACATCATGCATAATCATAATCCGCGGCCTGCCATTATCTCATATCTCTTTGATGCTAACGCAAAGTTTTGGTTAAACTATACATATCGGTGATGATTCTATTGCTCAATTAGTTTTTGAGTTTATTCTGCCAATGCCTAACAATATATGCATGGCTTCTATTGTTCATGAATTTGTAAATAAGCATGGCTTCGCTTCCCATGCTGTCCAACATTTCCAATATAAGCCGACGCGATATTACTTCAAAACAAACTTCCATTACGATAAATTGCACACAGCCGGTTTTTTCACGTCGCTCGTTCTATGCTTCGAAGTGGACTTTTTGCGAGATGGCGACTTGCCTGCTGTTGATCGGTGAGAACCGAAAGAAAATCGCTTTACCTTTTGCAACTCCCAGCCTGTCGGACCTTAAAGATCACATTTCACAGAATGCTACCTTAGCTGATCTAATTGGCATTAACGACGTAACCTTCCAGGTAAATATGTCATTTTTTTAAAATATTTGTACAATATAATTGCCCCTGTGAACCCAGGTCGGAGAAGGGAGATACATGTAAACAGGTATGTATTTACAGGGTGAAGAAAATGTTACATCTTACAGACAATTTATACCGGAGAATATATTTTTTATACTGTCGGAATCAGTGATCGACACATAGTTCCAACTGTGCTAAACTTGTGACTCGATTGAGTATTTTCTTTTGCTCACGGTATTTCATTCACCTTCTGCCAACAGAACAAAACAAGCTCGAAACTTTGTCGAATTAACATACATGCGAAAAATACGGTGCTATGATAACATACACTTTCGCCAAATTTGATTAATATAATCTGCTCAGACAGATTGTTTGACCCAATCAACTTAGTGACGTTTAAAAATATAGAAATTCTATTTAATGTCATCAATAGAAGGCCCAAAATGAGATAGAAACGAGTCAGAACTGGTTAGCCTGGTGCCCCGATTATGTAGGTGCTTGTTACCTATACTATTGTGTTCGGGAACCAGGTTATAAATGATACTAGTCAATGCGCATGTGTACAAGGATCACGTAGGAGAAAATGGAGGGCGGTTTGATTTTCTTCGGGTAAGGCTTGTTTCAAACTTTGCGAAATCGTGTCGATTTAACCCACTATAGTCGCACATATTTGTTAGTATTATCTTCATTAGGTAGGAGTGCAACTACCTCGAACACGTCACTGTTGAAAATGTGCTCCAAAATGCTCAGCTCACATAAAAAGTGGGAGTTCATTTGCCTGAATGCGAATCCAATATGGCGGCATAAATTTGTTCAGTGATAGCTTTGCTCAGTTTAATGCAGTATACTTTTAGTGAACTTTAGTACACAGTGTAATAGGAATAGTTAATAACGCCCAGTGGAACACTTGGATCACCATAGAACGATATGCTTGGGATATTTTGAGGTACTAATTACCCTTACTATATAATTTTATTAATATGAAACCAGAATTATATGATGTTTAAAACAACAGGCTTCAAAACCTTACCGCTATATATATGGACCTGACCAGACCGGTACTCCCTGGGACGGCCCTGGTGGGACTCCTATACATAATACGAGGGATAATAGGGCTCATGTCAACACACAGTTTGATATCTGACCCGAGGGGCCGATTTGTCGGGGCCAGATGAGATAATAGCGGAACGTAAGCTTGGATATTTTTCGGGAATGCCTCTGGGAGTTCGGTAGCTCCGCCTCTCGGATCATGAGCTTTGATATCCCCTGAAGAAACCCCGGGGAGACCATGCACTCCTTTACTGTTACGGACAAGGCTTGTGTTTTGGTAGTGATTAACTATTGATTTTTACGGACACTTGGGGAAAATACAATACAGTAATACAGACGGCACTGGACAGACAGCTCATATCAGACGAATGATTTAATGAAGTTACTGACGTGAAATATAGTTCAATCTTTTAGAAATATTATCGATGTATTATGTATGTATTATTGTGTCCTCCAATATTTTGTGAAAAGGTCCAGAACCATCGCAAAAAGAATGTGAAAATTACTTCACTTGTCCGTTTTTTATTTAATTGTTCAGTCGCGAACAGTCTCCGTCTGGGTCTAACTACGGGGAGTAGTCGTATATATTTATTAACACCGCCGAAATAACCGGACCCTGGCGAGGCTAGACGATCGACCGTGCGCCTTTATAATCCGATTAGCCTAATTCAGTCCACCGTTTACAGCAGGCATAAACATAAATTTACTCCTTGTTTCTGTGTATATTTCCAGTTAATAAAAAGGGGAAATACTCCCATACTCATAATTAGAAGAAAAAAAATCATGTTTGAAAATAGTTCTTAGAATTCAGTTACACATATAGAATTGCCAAAATATGTTTAGGATTCTATTCAGCCTCTAGGTGGCCCTCAACAGTTTCGTAGTAATGGCCCCTCTCTAATTTCATAAAACGATAGACTGCCCTTGTTCTGCTACATCATAATTCTTCTTGTCTTCTTAATAGCTTATATCTATAATGCCATCCTATTCAGCATTATCAACGCTGCAAACGAGTACGTACAAATCGAGTGCTGGCTTCATCTACACGCTGATCGGGATCATGGAGTAAAGTTTGTCCTGCCTCAGTTATGCCCCTTGGGTGTGCCTAAAAATCGGGACTCATTTACGGGAAGAAAATCTGACAAAAAACGGTTAGGTTAACATCCCCTTTTTTTTGCCTTTTAAGTTGAGACCGGACCAGGGAACGTGAGTAAGAAGTTTAATTGAAATCGCTCTTACAGATTTTTCTGGAAATTGAGCCGAATTTGACCATTTTTCGACATTTTTAAGGGGTTTTCTAGGAAAAATGAAGCAAGCATGGAGGAGAATGTTCGAGTTAAATTTTTCTATAACATAGCAGTGTTATATCTTAAAATAATAGTTTCATCATGCTCTTTCAGAAAATATATACATATAAGTGATTTGGGTTGAAGGTTTTGCGACAACTGGTGGCCGAAAAACGGACCCATAGTCTATTCCATGCCGAATAAAAGAATCTCCGGAGTGCACCCTTTAAGGCATAATAGTGGAGTCTATGCATTATCTTAATGTTGACTCCGTTACGGAGCGGAGATGTATCATTACGCCAGATTGTTTAATTTTGACTGCCTAGTTACACCTGAAGCGCTATTTTCGGAAGCAGGTGGAAAGAAGACCAGGAGTTCGATTAAAATAATCCACAGTGTGTCCATTAGTATACAATTGAGGTTACTGCATACTGTATTCCATACAGGAGTTATCTCCACCTGGAGTGAGATTTCGGTGGATATTATGGCAGAACGAGGCCCTATCAGAATGATATAAATTTGCCAGTGTAAATTTTCTTTACAAGAGAACCCATTTACAGTCCATAAAGGATGGAATGGATGTATATTATTATGGTTTTACAAATTATTTCTCAAGTTTCTGAAGTATTTCCCATGTTTCTAGGAGAAAATTGAGTGCAAAATTACCAATAATTTGACTTGGTTACATCTCTTATTTGCATTTTCCCGCGTTTTTGCTATCATTGGAAAGCGGAAAAGCAACCACGGCCTTGATATTGCCGAATGGATGACCATTATTAAGAAGAAATAGGTTAATTTTGAGTTTTGTTCTCGAAAATCCTGCTAGAATTGGCAAAAGTGATCAAAACAAAGATGGGGTAGGGGGAAAGTTATCGGTCGGATTTCCCAAAATAATATGTATAACTGGCAAGTGTTGTATACCGCCATACTCGCAAACACTCTGAGATTACGATACATGTGAATAATTAATTTCGTAAAAAACATCCTGCCCCTTAAGGTGGCCCTCCGCAGTTTCGTAGTAATGGCCCCTCTCTAATTTCATAATACGATAGACTGCCCTTGTTCTGCTACATCATAATTCTTCTTGTCTTCTTAATAGCTTATATCTATAATGCCATCCTATTCAGCATTATCAACGCTGCAAACGAGTACGTACAAATCGAGTGCTGGCTTCGTCTACACGCTGATCGGGATCATGGAGTAAAGTTTGTCCTGCCTCAGTTATGCCCCTTGGGTGTGCCTAAAAATCGGGACTCATTTACGGGAAGAAAATCTGACAAAAAACGGGCAGGTTGACACCCACTTTTGTTTGCCTTTTTAAGTTGAGACCGGACCAGGGAACGTGAGTAAGAAGTTTAATTGAAATCGCTCTTACAGATTTTTCTGGAAATTGAGCCGAATTTGACCATTTTTCGACAATTTTAAGGGGTTTTCTAGGAAAAATGAAGCAAGCATGGAGGAGAATGTTCGAGTTAAATTTTTCTATAACATAGCAGTGTTATATCTTAAAATAATAGTTTCATCATGCTCTTTCAGTGTGGGTAATCTCCAAATGACAAAAGATAAGATAATTCCAGCTGATGTTGCAATTCTAATGTTCTGATTTCCAAATCACTAGCTGTTTCCTCAGTTAAATCAAAATCCTGTTCATCCCAAAGTTGTTTGCTAACAAAATGTTTAATAATGAGTTTCTTAATTTCTTGCTTTCTCAAAGATGTTTTTGCTTAAATTTTTTAGGAATTTACACAGCGCGAACAAATCCCCTTTGCGTAATTCATCAAATACCTCCCGACTAGGCTTTGAAGCAAACCGTGCTGGTTCAAATGGCATGTTGCGGTGTTCTCCCTGACTTAACAAATTTAGACAATGTATCAGTTTAGAACTCTGATGATCAACCAGCAGCTGTAATGTAAACAAAGCTCCCGGACAGGCCCCCAATTTCTGTTACGTCATAAACGATAACAGAAAAAACGTAACAGAACACTTTTGTGAAGTCCTGGACTAACAATCAAATATTTATTTACAATACTGAAATCATATACAAATTAAGTAAGGTTAATACAACAAATAAATGGGAAATATAGTCTTACTGTTCAATGCTATACCGGTGTATTTTTCACAGTCCGTGTTGACGTGCAGCAATCGCGTTTCTGTATTTCGATAGTCCAACACCGCTCAGCCCTTTACAGTTCCAGTAAATGTCCAATCTCCTACAGTTCAATCACGTAGATAACACAGCAGCCAAAAGTTAATTCACAGGAGTGTACAGTCCGTATAGTAAGTATAACGCACTCACATAAAGCCAGTTTGCATTCCCTCCACGATCACTGAATGTACCGGTATTTATACTCTATGAGAAATTCCAGACCTTTCCACAAATCAAGAAGCTACTAGAAGATACAGCATTGACGTATGATCTGACCCAGATACAATTACAATAAGCTTTCAGAAACATCGACAGTGTCTAATAGTAAACTACAATACCATGACAGCCTATATTCAGATGGCGCTGTGGTCTAACTACTCGCGTCATCCGGATCTGTTGATGTATGGGCAGATGGCGCTGTGGCCCTATTACTCGCTTTATTTGGGTCTGTTCGTGTATCGGCCATTTGCAATGCTAATCGACTACAATTCCATGACAATATGCAATAGATACGGGAGGTTAGACCAAGTTTCGAGATCCCTCTGTTTGAATAATTTACACAAGGAGCTAAGAATCGAGCCAGGAACTATACCAGCGACTTGAAAAATTATGATTTCCAGATGAGCCCATATGTCCACCATTTTGAACTTAACCATCAAATATTGATTTTAGGATATGTACGTAGACTCAAAATAGGGGCAAGATGTTCGGCTGTGCTTAGATATCTCTCGGTTGTGATAAGACTTACATAATGAGCTAAGAATAATGCCCCGAACTACAGGAGCCACATGATAAAGTTTGATTTTCAGATGACCCCATATAACCGCCATTTTGAATTTGAACATCAAATCTTGAACTTAAAGATATGTAAATATATTAAAGATGGGAGGAAGATGTCAGGCTATGCTTAGGGATCCATCTGTATTAATATAATTTTAGAATGAATTAAGAATAATTCTTGAACTATACAAGCAGCATGACAAATTTGAATTTTCAGATGACCCCATATGGCAGTCATTTTGAATTTGACCATCAAATCTTGATTTAGGCATATATAAATAGCTTCAGAATAGGCGTAAAATCTTAAGCTGGGTATAGATCTGTCTCGAATTTGATAACTTTGCACCACGATCAAAGACGACCTGGGTTTGATACATTTGCTCGATGAGCTGAGAATAATACATTGAACGAAACGAGCAACATGAAAAATAACGTGATTTTCAGATTTAGCCATATGGCCGTCATTTTGAATTTGATCATCAAATTTTGATCTTAGGGACATGTAAATTGATCCAAGATTGAAACTTGGCACCAACAATTTTCTTAATCTGGAAGGTCCAGTCTATAAGAAAATGCATGTTGTCAATAGTTCACAAACAAAAAATGCTCAGACAAATGGCCCTACATTACATGCTCTATAAATGACCTTACATATATCTATTCTATGGCGTAATAATTGTCATGCGGCATATGTCAGTATCTTCGACAAGTTATATGCCTAAGCTGCCAAAATGTACCACACAGTTCTCCTGCTACACGAATGAGATGCCAGGATGAAATATACGCAAATACTGATAGAAAATCTTCAAAATCATTATTGAGGTTGAGAAGAAATTTAATCTCGGCTGAAGATAGTCCTCTTGTTACATCACAGGTTTGAGACTGAGTAGCAAACACCGATACCTACTGACTTCCTTGTGTATGATGCATTTAACACTTAAGTGTTATAGACTGACTGAGTTGCGGACCATTTTCATGGCATCAGATTGCATATCCCATATTGGCATATACACCCTCTGATTGCAAACTGGGGCTAATTGCGTCGCGCAGCTTTTCTGCGCATGGCTCTCGCCCAATCAAAAGCGAAATTGTTGAGATTACCGAATGAGGCCGATGATTTTTTAAAAGCTCGGCGTAACTTCGGCGAGCCAATCAACATAAGCGATGTATATCGACGAGAACAAGCAGCGGCAAATCTTTATATTACAAGGGGCGTCCCGTTTCAAAAACCAGACTTGTATTTGTGATCTGTCCGCTGACTTCCATTATGAATGAGCAAGTAAGTATACACCGAGCCCTGGTATATAATGCCATATACCTTGGATCTGGCGATTGCGATAGAGAAAAAAACTACTGGAGGGACATTATTCATTTGTATTCTCAAGCCCCGAATTACTGTTAGACCAGGAAGAGAACCGTGATTTGCTAATTAAAAACGGGAAAACCACGGCGGCTATTGCCGCCGACGAGGATTATGCGGTGATTTGATGGTAAGCTTATAAACAGATACGTTATAATAATAAAATAATAATAATAAATATAAATTTTAAATACAATACTGAAAATTGTGATAACTGTTATTTTCATTTTTTAATTCAAAGCGAATTTATTTGATAAACGTGTATAAGTTTGTGCAAATATAAATAATTTAGTTCGATAAAAAATTGGCGTTTGAAAAAACTGTATCAATTATTAAATTAAATTACAGTTACGCAGTTGCTAAACTGAAATCCGTTATTTTCATACAAAATCTTAATATGTTTGGTGGGAGGTAATTAATCAAGACTTATTTATGGTTATAACCAGAGAAACACATTTAACTGGATATATCTTATTATTTAATATTTAGTACTATGAAGAAATTCGGCCAATGATGTGTTTCGATGCATATTTCTCGTCCACCTTCTTCACTGATTGTTTTGTACTTACTTGTTGCACATAAATACATAATAATATATACCTCGCTGAAGCTCAGATGAGTAATTTTGACTGAGTAATTTTTCCATATTATATTTTGTGTTGACCTCGATTTGTGCAGTTGAGTTCAAAAGACCGGCGACATGAAACACAGATATCATTCTATACACATGGCTATAATATAATTTTCTGGACGACGCACGCTTGTTGATTACCTGGTCACATGTTCCACATGTTGAATCCATTTCCCAGTATCATCATTATCAATTAATGCTTACAATAGCTCTCAGTGTGAATGAGAGCCTGTCAAGTGTTGTTTACAATATGACCGCCCTCCTCTACCCGGTGATCAGTTGTGATGACGCAGCCAGAAAATATAACACGCTCTCTCATTGGCTTAGCGAAAATAACGCAATCTGGCCGCGCGTTGGGCACTTGTATAGGAGAGCAGTCAGAGGTTCTTTTCGAACGATTTGGAGGTTACAAACTCTGACGTTGAGAGAACAAATATGACAGGGGTCCTTAGAACAGGATCCCTTTATGGACGTGGACACGAGCCCACAGCTATATATTTTGGTTGTGACAAATACATGTACATGTAAATGAAAATTTTAACAAGTGTAACACGAACAATTTGGCAAGAAATAGTTGGATAAATTATTAAAAAAAACATTAAATAAATTGTCTGGTGATTATTAAATTTTATGAATATATTCGAATTTCCAGGATCACAGAGATGTTGTTCTTGCAAAGCATTACGCCATCTATCCGGATGCGACAAATGGTTTATGAAGGTAACTTGGCTATGGCTCACAATCAGTTTCTTCAGCTGTACATCAAGCGTAGTTAGAATTGTTACATTCCAAAATATCTCGATGATAACAAAGTTGTCAGCCAATTTTCCCATTTTACCTTTCACAAATATCTCAATGATAAAGTTGTTGCTTGCAAAGTAAAGTGGACGCTAGGCCTGTGGACTTCGTGACAGTACAGAGCGCGTTTTACTTACTGGTCTGCGGTATAGGCTTGGCCGTTGTGACATTTGTCGGTGAATCAATACAATCCAAGCTACTGTTTATCAGACAAAGTCTTAAATCGCTTTGTGGCTCGGAACATGATCATTGCGCCGGTACATAAAGAAAACAATAGGCTAGAAGGAAGTAATTATTTCCCCTATCCCACGCAATGTTAAATGGCATGACGTCATTAAAAGATCTCTACTTTAGTGACATCAGACGAATAATTCCCGGACATTATATTTCATCACAATATGTCAGTGATCACTTATATAATTAGACGGTATGAAAACATGGTGTTGCCCGGTACCAATTGCTACGAAACAAGGCCGACTGAAGGCGCCCCATTTCACTAGTTCCTCGTTGAAGACAATACTGGAATTCAACTGCCGTATATATCGCCAGCGCACGAGGATTACGAGGAGGATTTGCGTGAAATTTACAGACAAAGTTTGGGACTCCATTAAATTCCTCCATTCAAAGTTCGAAGTAGCCTTGATGGATCAGACCACCTAAAGCATTCACAATTTGAGGTGTATATTTCATCTTCAAACCAGAGTTGAGCCAGTCAGAACCTACATAATGGCTGTGTGTAGTAGGGTGACGTATTCTCTCTGTAAGGTTGTGTATGTCATTCCTCCTAATATGAAAGTATCCTTGGCCAGCATGCTTTTATCTAGGATTAGAAAACAGGTTGTTTTTTCCATTTTTTTCTGACAACAGGTTGTCTGACTTCTATGTCTTACAAGTTAAATTTCTAGTGCGACTCATTTCAAAATAGTGTGTCTCATTCCAAAATAGGTTGGCTCAATGACACAGAGACTCATGGTTACATGTAGCTAAAAGCCTGGTGGCCAAATATATAGAGCGGCCAAGCAATAACCCACTAATATGAGAGTAGTATATAAAGTGGAAATTGAGCCTCATTGACCTCAGAAATTTGCATAATTGAGGAGGAAATGAGGAGGTGACAGCCAATCAGAAGCGAGTAAAATTTGACCTCAGAAATTTGCATATTGGGGGCGGTCACGGGGCGGCTCTCGTCCAATCAGAAGCGAGTAAAATTTGACTGGATGTATTCCTCCACGGTGATGTGGTCCTGGCGGTGATGCGGTCTGCCTCCGCGTAGAAAAAGTAGTCCCTAGACTGGAAATACGCTGCATGTTCCGATGGGGTCGAGTGAGGTATGAAAGTGAAGGTTATCGGTTGGTGTGAATGAGGCGTGACCTTTGGACATGTATAGACTTGTTTGTCTGGGGTTTTTCTCCATGCCGTCATTGACTCCCAAACTGGTGGTGGTCAAAATGGCGGCATCGAGTGAGAGATCAAGGCATGTCCTGACTTGTTCTGGGTTGTACAGTTCTGCCATGCGGAGGATGGGTACTAGTATTTCGCTGACGTCCTAGTAATAAACATAATCTATAGGTGTTGTACCATGTTAATAGGATCAGTCTAGCATCTGTACCACCCTAGGGTCGAGTGTTTATTGTCCCGTGTATCTCCGCAAGAAAACAACAAACAAAATGGCGGCTCCAGGATGGTGTGGGGATGCCCTTTCCCCATCACGGCGACGACCGTAGCGCCATCTGCACACATTGACGCAAGGGAGACAACTCGTGTGGCCTAAGGGTATGGACACAGCCGTGTTGGAGCTAGGGGAGCCACTATTGGTCCAATGGGGTCATTTGAGGTATCAATGTGAAGCTTATATGAGGGGGCATCTGATGGGGTGGGTGTGGGGTTGAAATAGCGTCATTCTGCGCATGCGCGGTGGCCCAAGGGTATGAAAATAGCCGTGTTGGAGCTAGGGGAGTTACTAATGGTCCAATGGGGTCGAGTGAGGTATCAATGTGAAGCTTAGGTGAAGGGGCCTCTGATGGGGTGGGTGTGGGATTGAACTAGCGTCATTCTGCGCATGCGCGGTGGCCCAAGGGTATGGAAATAACCGTGTTGGAGCTAGGGGAGTTACTACTGGTCCAGTGGGGTCGAGTGAGGTATCAATGTGAAGCTTATGTGAAGGGGCATCTGACTGGACTAGTGGGTTGACATAGCGTCATTCTGCGCATGCGCGGTGGCCCAAGGGTATGGAAATAGACGTTTCGGGATCTAGGGGAGCTACTCATGGACCGATGGGGTCATATGAGGTATCAAAGTGAAGCTTATGTGAAGGAGCATCTAATGGGCTGGGTGTGGGGTTGAAATAGTGGCATTCTGCGCACGCGCGGTGGCCCAAGGGTATGAACATAGCCGTTTTGAGAGCTAGGGGAGCCCCTAATGGACCAATGGGGTCGAGTGAGGTATCAAAGTGAAGCCTAGGTGAAGGGGCATCTGATGGGTTGGGTGTGCGAAGCTCTCGTCCAATCAGAAGCGAGTATTTCAAATCCGTCCCAGAGCTCTCGTCCAATCAGAAGCGAGTATTTTGACCCGGTGCATTATGGGACATATCCAAGATGGCGGCACGTGTGTTCAAGATCGCGGCACATCCGGTGTCAAAAACTGGCCCTTTTGTCGGGATGTGGTCACCTAGTGTCGAAAACTGGACCCTGTATGGATCCCGCTAGACGTTTTGGAGCTAGGGGAGCCCCTAATGGGCCAATGGGGTCGAGTGAGGTATCAAAGTGAAGCCTTCGTGAAGGGGCATCTGATGGGCTGGGTGTGGGGTTGAACTAGCGGCATTCTGCGCATGCGCAGTCTGGCCGTAGTATAGAAATAGACGTGTTGGGGTGTAGGTGGGCCCCTAGTGGGTCGATGGGATCGAGTGAGGTATCCATGTGAAGCCTAGGTGAGGGAGTTACACTAGGGTGTCGTTTCCATTCTGCTGCGCAGGTCACGTGGGGGTTGTGACGTCACTTCCGGGGTTTTCACTAAAACTACCTCCAAACCCAGAAGAGTTCCAACGTTCAACCCTCCGGGGTGTTTTCCCGCCCCCGCCCCGGCGCCCCCCAGCGCGCGCGCGAGTTCTCCTGAAGTGCGCGCGTCATCCCCGGCAGTGCCCGCGCGCGCGGGTCAAAAGGTCAAAGGGTCACCTCCAGGTCAGACGGTCCAATGTCCAATGAGACAATGTTGCGGCATCGCTATAGTCAGAGCTTGAACCCCAAAAAGGGGATTGTAAATGAACCTGGGAAGGATGGGCAGGTCCATTTGGACCAATCAGCGGTCGAGAAAAAAGAGCCAATCAGCGGTCGAGAAAAAGAACCAATCAGCGGTCGAACAATCAGCCAATCGAATTGGGGTACTCACGGTGTGCTTTCGCTGACGTCCGCGCCCACGTCCGGGTTCTTGTACACCCGGGTAATGTTTTCTGGACATGGATGGGTTACCTTTGGCTCCATTCTAGGCCACTGATTGGCTAATACGGTGTTCAAAGCCAGTTTCATGCATTATGCTCGTAGAACTTATAGTCATAATCTATACGTGTTGGACGAGTCTCTTCACTCACCGTATACACGTACCTCAATGAAATGCCCGCTCCAAACCTAGACCAAAAACACGTACTTGGTCTGTAGGCTGATTTCATTGGCTCTCTATTTTTACTATAGTGCTCTTGCATTCTAACCTTGATGGGTTACCTAGAACTTATAGTCATCAACATAATCTATACGTGTTGGACGAGTCTTCACTCACCGTATACACGCACCTCAATGAAATGCCCGCTCCAAACCTAGACCAAAAACACGTACTTGGTCTGTGGGCTGATTTCATTGGCTCTCTATTTTTACTATAGTGCTCTTGCATTCTAACCTTGATGGGTTACATTTTGGCCCCATCCTACACCACTGATTTCAGTTTGACTGAATCTCCATATTGGGCATTGATGCATTATGAATAAAACACACAAGACGGGGTTTTTTGGTGAGATCTCATTTTTTTATTCAGTGAACAACAACAACAACGTGAGAACAATCACGTGAAAACTGAAGCCCAGAACAAGCGGCTTGTAATTAATTGAAGCCCAGAACAAGGGGCTTGCACATTGAAGCCCAGAACAAGGGGCTTGTAAACTTAAGCCCAGAACAAGGGGCTTGTAATTAACTTAAGCCCAGAACGGGGCTTGTACATTGAAATGATGGGCGGCCCAGTCATAGACGAGTACATCGCGATCCTCGGCCTTGGGGTACTCGTCAAACATCTGTACGATGGTAGATAAGGGTCTTCCCCGGCATCGATGGTACAGGTAAAACAAGCAATATTGTCCGCACACGCCACTGGTCAGGCTTTGCAACGTTTGACTGTTCCAACACCACGTCGCTGTGCCTTGATCCATGAAGTCTGTTAAATCGGGATGGAGGGGTGGCAGGCCGTACGGATCAAAGTATTCGCCCTGCTGTTCTGTCAAGTACACGCCCACACAGTGTTCACCGGGCCGATCCATCGGGTCCGTGTTGAGAACGTAAGCAGCAGGATACATACGGTCTAATGGAAACACATCTCGGGCGAACACCCCTTGAAAGACCATACGTGTCTCTGGGTCATTCTCCAGCACGGTGGTTATCTGGTCTGTATCCATGTTAGGTGGAGAAGTCACACAGGACGTTGCGCGCCTTGTCCACTTGAATGATGTTGTCAAACTCGGCGTAGCAGATCACATTGACGGTGGTCGCCAGGGCTCGTGCAAAGTGGATTTCCAACCGTAAGTTGCCTTGCTTGGCCAGGGCCAGCTGATGGTCGTTCTCTAAGGTGGGGGTCAGATCGAAACAGAACAACGTGTATCCGTTCGCGTAGTCCTCCCGACTGATCATATTCCCTTCGTCCTGGTTGATTTGACCGGTGGCTGTAAACAGGCTCTGATAGGCTCGAATGAAATTCCTCCGCCCAAAGTTCGGGGTTAAGGCCGTGGCTGGCACCTGTTGTCCATCCACATGCAGGGCCACAAAATTGATGCCGAAATGTTGAAAGTCAAACGGATTCTCTGGGTAGGCTCCGCTGAAACTGGTATTTTCCACACAGGCCAGGATCAATCGCTTGGGTAGTTCCCCCAGGAACAGGTTTTCTTTGTTGGCGCCCATATTTCCAGCAGGCACAGAGAACACTTTGGTTTGTACACGTCGGATAGGGTACTGGGCTGGTTTTGTTTCCAAGGCTTTCATGTGTCCCAATTGAACGGCTGGATTCGGTTTCACTTTTCGAACATACAGGACTGCGTCTTGGATGACAATCTTATAGTCCGCTGCATGCCCCTCTACGTTAGTGGCCATCAAGGCGAAGGTCGGAGGCGCCCGTATCAGTCGGATTTTGATGGGGATCTTGTTCAAGAGGTACCGGTCTTGCATGAACATGTCTGCGTGCAGTCGACCCATCATATCCACCGAGGCACTGTTCGCAGTGAAAGCCTTCCGTTTGTTATATCCCCCATTGTCCACCGTGTCCATGTGCTCGGGCGTGTCCTTGTAGAATAAAGCGGTTGTCAGCTGAGATTTTTTAGCCTCTCGGCCATACGACAACAGTGTCTCGATGTAGGCTCGATAGGGGTACGTGTTGGTGGAGTCACTGATGAGTTTGTCGCTGAGAAAAATATCCACCTGCTGAAACATCGAGTGCAGCCAGAGATTCGTCGGGCCCACCGTTGCTTGGTCAGCGATTCTGGTGCCAGCTCCATTGACCACCTTGGCTTTCACATACAAGTATGTATGGGCTAAATCCACATAGGCCGTATCCGCATTACTGATGGTGAACTCGATGGGCCCGGTTTCGTTGATGCTGGAGAGCGGGAGATGCTCCACCCATAATCCTTGTTCGACACTGGTCTGTGTGGGCGGCACGGTCCACAAATCAAATTCACTGTTGGTGGAGGGGCAGGACTCGGCGTGGATTAAGGACATGTTTTAAGAAAAGATATCCTTTGTCTTCTTCGATGTGCGTCGTCGCTGGGTCGGTCGTCGACTGGTGCGTGGTCTCGGTGGGGCAGCTCTTTTATTCCCTACGGTGCGTTGTGCTTTGGCCACCAAGACGCCTCCCGCTTCTTTGGCCCGCCGTTTCAAGGATTCTTTGGGTGCCGTACCCCCAAGACATCACCGGCCACTTGCAGTCCACTGCGTACCGCTTGTTTGCCCATTGCTTTCACCCCACGCGTCACCAAGGGCAGGAACGTTTTGACGATGCTGCCGAGTATGTTCCCCAGTCCATGTCCACGTTGCATGCGTGCACCGCTAAAGACCGGAAAGCCACTCCCGGCCTGTTGGGCATAATAGTCGGCATAGCTGCGTGCATCGCACTCGTAAGGTACTTTCATTATGCAAAGTGGGGAGCACGTGCTTGTCGAAAATGAAGTGTCAGCACCACTTTTCCTCGTTCGAATGCCACCGGTCGTCCCGTGTCATCTCTTATATCCACCGTGATCGTGTTGATGTCAGTTTGTCGTACGGGCAAGTAGAGCATGTGGGTGAAACTGTGGGTGACTTGACCTCCATACGTCTTTTTAATGGGGACCACCCGTAACAGAGGTGTGTTGATATCGCCCACGATGTGGTTGTCCACCACGTCCGAGTAGACGTAGAGTCCGTACATACCCGACTTCATATCCATCGGCATCTCGCCATGGTGTTCGGTGGGACCAGCGAACGTCTTTAGATCGAAACCCAGCATTTGCTGTAGGATAGGACTCAGTACGACACTCGCCTTGCCGGTCACGATAAGCTCTGCCTTGTCGTTGTGTGCGTTGTAATCGAAGTCCACGTGATTCTTGAAGGGATAGGCTTTGATGGGTTTTGAAGTTTTCGTCACCCCCCGTAGAGCCTTATAATGCATCAGTCTTGACAGCCCACCCATGAACTCCTTGGGGGTATCGTATTGGCCTTCGGGCAGGGTGAGTCGGGTGTTTTTGCCTTCGTAGGTCACCTCGTACCACACTTCATTGGCTCGCACGTTGTACCACGAGTAAGGGTATTGGATATCCACGAGGCCACATTCCCACCGGCCAGGTAAATGCAACGGTTGGGGTAACTGGGTGACGTACTTGGCCACGGTGTTGTCAGGAAACACATCCAGCGAACTGTTACTGGGTAGGGTCAGGTTACACATGGCGACTGAGCTGTCCTGCTGCTGCTGTTGGTTTTAATAGGTGTTCCAGGCCTTGGGCGGTTGCGTCCGGCGTCGTGTTCGTCGCGTTGACTTGCTACGTGTCACGGCTCTGGAGATGTGGGGTGTCCTGATCGAGGGTGGTTTTTTAAAGGTCTGAAAAGAAGGTGCCCGTTGTGGTGGTGGTGGAGTTTTGGGGGGTGACTCCGGTTCCCAGTCGGCTTCCCAAGAAGGTTGTGGTGAGAGTCGTGGTGCACGAGTCGGTGAGTCACGCTGCATAAAGGCCCAGCGGTGGGGGTTCCCCACCAATTCCTGTGGTACATGCATGTCTTTCAAGCCTTGAGCGAAGACCTCCCATCCTCGAGGATCCGTGTGCGACCTGCGTTGACGCATCAGATCATTCACTAAATCCGTCATGTGGGTCCCGGGGACCACCTGATTCTGTACCAGGAGTTCGCCTTTATCATTCCAAGTCATGTTAGGATTCTGTTTCATCCGTTGTAATACCAGGCCAGCTTGTTTCTTGAACGATGCAGGTACACTCTTCAGCACTTCGTCTTCCACCCACTGTGGGGCTGTGGGGGCTACCCCACCCGGCTGTTGGAACGGTGCTGAGGTCGGCGGTCTGTCACGTGGTGGTGGTGGTGGTGGTGGTGGTGGTGCTGTTGCTGGGGTAGACAGGGTTTTGTATTGGTCCATGAACGTCATGTACCGTTGAAGCGTCTCATTGTACCGTTGTACTTTCTCACTGTCGCTTAACCCCGGTCTCTGTAAGATCTGTTGCATCTCTCCATCGAGGCTGTTTATGGTCTTCACCGTAGGTGGGACAGGGTAGGGTGATTGGAGGTTTTGCAGGAACCGTGGTTCGACGAGGACCATTTTTTTCGTGTGGTTCATTGTCGGCCGAAGAGTCCACCCAATACTGGACCCAACACGGAAGCGGCCAACGGTGCTAAGATGGCCCCGAGAAAGCCGCCTTTCTGTAACACCTTTTTCTTTTGTGTTTGAGGGACCCGCTTGTGGACTAGGGTTCGGAGACCTGTCTTATGCTTGGCCAACTTGGTCTTCTGAGCCGAAGTCAGTGGTACGTTGCCTTTTAACAGGTTGTACCCGATCTCGCACAGACAGCGTACAAGGTCAGGGTCCGCACCGCGTACAATGGTTCGGACTAACTCGGGTGGGGCCGTCTTCAATACACGGAGCGTGGGAGCGTGCTTCCGTACTCGCGCAGACATCCTGTACAACTAATGCCAGAACCCACAACGCTGCTCTTTTTATCTACCTCAGAGACAAAGTCAACCCTGCTGTGGTATTCATTCTTTTTATTATTCCCCATCATCAAACACACAGACCCCAGCTGGGGGAGCCACTGTGGGTGTGTTTACATTATTTTTGCATGTACACGTGGTGGGCCTCTCCGGGAAAGATGCCGGTCCGTAGTCGAAGGTGGTCGGGGGTGGCTTGCCTGAGGTCGAAGAGCATATACCCGTGCTGAGGGGTTGTGGCATCTTGGAAGGCTTCCAACGCAAACGGTGTGCGGCCGGGATACATCTGTCTCGCCAGGTGCAGCAGTTGAGTGGTATCTCTCGGGTTTTTGAAGACCACCAGGTAGTGGGCATTTAAGCTAATATTCCGATGTTCTTTGTTTTTACTGAACAGATTCTGCACAATGTAGATGATGCTGAGCCGTCGATGATGGCTGCCTTTGGTAAAGAGTTGGGTGACCCGCGCATCCGTCTCCGCCATGAGATCATCCAGAACCACCAAGGTGTCGGGTTCCAAATCGGCCAGGTTGGGTAGGCCTTCCACGAACGTGATGTGGGGCATTGCTGCATACGCTTCCTGCCATTCTCCGTAACACCACACGACTCGAGCAATAGGTGGGGTGATCATGCTGTCGGCGTGTTGAAGGAGCTTCCTGACGAAGTGCGTTTTGCCGGAACCCGTCGGTCCTGCGATGACGCAAGTGAAGGGATGCTGCCACCCAGGGTCCATGGTTCGAGGTGTATCCGTTGTCGTGGTAACCCGCTCTTGTAAATTTCGTACGAGTGAACTGGAGTGGTGGTGGGTACAACGTCGGTCGTCGTTGTCTGTTCACTGTCAGGGATGGTGCTGGGGGTGGGTACAACGTGGGTAGTCGTTGTCGGTTCACTGTGAGGGATGAAAGCCGGTGGGTGTTCAGACGTAGTGGGCGTACTTGGTGTAGGTGTACAGCTTACGCTCGACGTGGCTTGTACACGGGGTGTGGTGGTGGTGACTGGGCTCGATACGACTGGTGCTCTCTGTAGACCGGTTTCACTGGTTCCTGGTGTTCTCAGTTGGTTAAGTAACGAGCTGACATAGGCTACGTCGTAAAACACACCTCCGTACAACACACTCAGCAGGGTTAGCAATAGCACCCCAAAGCCCACTTGTGCTTTGCGCGTTTTGGGAGACGCTGTGTTCAGGGGCAGCTGCTGTTTGTCCATAGCACTGTGGTCGGACGTGGAATGAAGGAGGACGGCAGTGGTGTCTGGCTTTATAGTCGTTTCACCTGGTTGGCCGCGACCCAGGAATTGAAGGAACTGGGCCAACCTTGCCATTTCACGAAATGAAACAGTTTGCCACGTCGACGTTCCGTTTTCAAAATCTGCTCCACCGTGTAGTAGTCTTGCTGTGTTTTTACAACAGGCTGTAATTCCGTCTCGTAAAACGTCCCCAGCAACGTTTCCCCTTGGAGATCTTCCAGTTCATAGACTCGCCGCTGTCGGGGTAGGCGCCGTTTAATCAGGAAGTGCTCATCGCTCCAGTTGGGCAAGTAACTTTTCTCGAACTTGCCCTTGACTTTACTGATCCGTACAGGGTCCCCGACCTTGTACACCGCCTTCGTCGTTCGCTGCGATGGCCTGGGGTACAAGACACGCCGGACTTGGGCTTCATTGCGTTGGGTCACGGTAATGGGGGCTCTCTCTATACTTCGATGATAGGCTCGATTGTAACCCCTCACCAGTTTCGGGAGAACATCGATGTACCGCCTTGTATTCTTATAGGTGAAATATTTATACATGCGGCCTTTGAATGTCCTGTTGAACCTCTCCACCACGGAAGCCTTGGTCTCGTTGTACGTATGGAAGAAAAACACCTTCTGTTTCTTGAGAAAGGCTCGGAACGGTCTGTTGAGGAATTCCGTGCCTTCGTCGGTTTGCAAATATAAAGGTTTGCGCCCGGTCTTGAAGATGTCTTTGAACGCCGCTATGAGATTTGCCCCCGTTTTCGTCCGGATGGGTACCACCCACGCATACTTCGATAGGACATCGATGCACGTCAAGATATACCGATTCTCATCGTTGTGTTTGACAAAGGCGCTCATATCGACCAAATCCGCTTACCACTGGGCATCTATTCCTCCCACGATGACCCGGTTCCGTAGAAAATGGCGACGGACAGATCGATGTAAGGTATAGGTGTCTTGTCTTCTTAACCAATCTCGGACTTGGGCACGTTGTATTTCCTGGGGTTTGGCCGCTCGATAGAGAGCCGACAATGCACTATAGGCCGCCGGACTGTCGGGACTGTAGTATAAGTTATCCAGCACCTTCTCCCAGCGCTTCATGGTGACAAAATGATGATGCACCCTGGCTCTATCGTTTATTTATAACGGGTATATCTTGTTTCTTTCTGATTTTCTTCATTGGCTTTCACAGTGTCCATGGCAAATGACCAGTCCAACTCGTCTGATGACCGCTTGATAAGCACTTCATCCACATCTACCACGGCATCTTCCAATGCAGACCATAGATCAGGGTGAAGGGTAAAATGCACTGTACCCCCATCTAGCCGAGCCAATTGAGCAAAGAAAGGGCCGCGTCGGATGTACACATCGTGACACAAGTGGATGAGGTCGCCGTCCAGTTCACCAGACAACACCCGTTTGAATTTGGTCCAGCCCTCTCGGGACAGACGAATGTGAACCGGGCACGGTTGTGTAGGGTCCGTGTCTCCCACCTCTTCCATGATATCGACCTTATCCGCATACACGTGCAGGAAAACCTCGGGGGTCAAGCTGAGATACGCCAGTATCATATGCTCCGCCATGGTCAGTACGTGAATGGTACCAGAGTTGACTGTTTCTCGTATTTATAGGGACAACCCCGTGAGATCAAAAGGATCAGGTGGTCATATCACTGGGCTGGTTGAGTGTAGCCGGGTAATCAATGGCATCGTCGTCGGGTTCATGTAGTTGTTCATTGGGTTCTGCCGCCGATTCTCTCAGGGCACGAGCCCACTCCAACTCGTCTGATGACCGCTCGTCCGGTGTAAACAGCTGGTCCACGATAGACACCACTTTCTCGAAGGTTGTCCACACATCGGGGTCTAGGGTGAAGCTTCGCGTAGCATCTTGGTAGCGCCCCAGACGTGGGAAGAAAGGTCCACGGTATACGTAGATGGCATTGTCTATGTGGATGACGTGTCCATCGAGCTCGCCGCTCAACACCCGTTTAAATTTGGTCCAGCCGTCACGGTGTAGCGTCACCGTATTCGATACGGTCTCAGCGGGCGACCAGCAAACTCCACGGTCTTCCACCAGGGTGACTTTATCTTCATAGACGTGTAACCCCACCCGGGGTGTAAGGGGCAGGATGGCTCGTAGGACGGGTGGCATGCTTGGTCCAATGTCGAACGGTGAATGACACACACTCTGTCTGACCCTCGTATTTATAGTCCCCACTGTCAATACCACAGCGCCAGGGTCAATAGGGCACAGACTAGTGTGAGGCCAATCAGCCGGCGCTGGTTCCGGCGTGAGCGCTCCTGGTCCATAGCGCGAGCATCAAGGATGGCTGTCATAGTCCAGTAGTGGTGAGTGATGGCACGCCTCTCCATCGAGTGCACTCTGTGGAGGACCGCTTCTGTGAACTCGTTCAGGATCTGGCGTCGTCCCTCGTTGTCGTCGCCATCTGCAAACATGGACCGGACCACTGCTCGGTAACCCGTGAATGAATTCACCGCGGTGGCATGCTGTAAAATGCGAGTCGCACAGGGCTGGATCTCCGTCATGGCTCTGCAACCGTAGAAATGAAAGTGTGGGATCCCGAGAGACGTGTTTTATAGACCAGATGTAGCTCTACGGGTGTAGTCCGTGATACGTTCTATTCTGATGGGTTAGTCCAAAAAAGGGAGCAACAACAACAACACAGATTACAGGTCAATCCTTTTTATTATGCGTGAACATCATAGGAATGCATGTACTGACCTGTCTGTGTGGGTTTCCCACAATGGCGTTCACCTTCGTGTCTTTTCGGGTACGTCCGTGTCTTTTCGTTAAAGTCCGTGTATTTTCGGTAAAGTCCGTGTCTTTTCGGATCGGTGACGTCCGTGTCTATCATCCGGGTACTTCGCGTCTGCGCAATGCGGCTCAGTCGTACACCAGTACACCAGTCTCGATCCTCGACTTGGGGTAGAGTGTGCTAAAAATAGATTACCAGCTAGCGTGCTATAAAAGGGAAGCGGCCTTGCCGTTTCATCAGACACTCTGTCAACCACCAAGATGTTCACTTGCACAACTTGCCAGAAGCAGTTTACTCGTCTAGATAATTTACGACGCCACGAGGCCTCCACCCACAACGATGCACGGTATACTTGTATAACCTGCGCACGGTCATTTAATCGGGAGGATGATTTACTGCGCCACGAACGCTCATTCCACGAGGGTGCGACGGAACAATGTAAGGACTGTGGTCAACTCTTCAAACGAAGCAGTCAGTTAAGACGGCATCAGCGTTTGATTCATGTCCCGTCTCCGCGGTTTTGGCGACAACTTCCTACTGAAGAAGAGCCGCGGAAGGTGAGACCCAGTGAAGATAAGCCCGGGGAGACGAACGCCACTGGTGATGCGATGACGGAGAGCCCGCCTATACCCACAGTTGGGAAGAGCCTGGATTTCCAACCGGACCCCACCGTTACGGTTTCGAGTCATACGCCATACATCGAACATTTTCTGGACGAGCCCATAAATGTTCCTAGCGATCTCTTACCCGAATATAATCCAGAGAGTGACATCTCTCGGCGCCATTGGACCATGACACGGCACTCTTTCCACCATCATCGCCCTATTCAAGATATCTACAATTTCCCACTGACCAAGCTCACCCGTCTACGCAGCTACGTGGAAACCATCTTCAATGACCAACCTACGGCCTTCACATTAAATGTAGCATTTGGTTACATCTTATGCCATAAGATGACGGGTGAATTGCGCTATTTCTATTCCAGTGCCCTCCACCCAGTGTACGACCAACCGTTTACCATAAATGACCGGAGATCACTAGAGATGATGCTGGACCAAGTGGAACAATTGGATGTATTGGGATGGGCCCAACAACAACGACCCAACACCAAGTGGACAGTGAAGAGGGTGACCAATGTTACATTTTTCCTTACCAAGGTGATTCACCACAGCCATCGGTTGTATGCGTCACTCGTGCACTGATGAATACCATAACATGCCGTACATACTCTCTATGTCTACATGCTGATCATTGACTTGAGCTCAGTAAACACTTGTAGCTAATGTGACGGTGCGTTAAATAATAAAACATGGTGTTTGATATTTCAATTTGTTTTGCTGTGAATATACTAAACATACCCAGGGCGGCTCCCCCAGCCTGGGTATGATGTAACATTGGGGATAATAAACTGTATGAACATTGCTGAACTTGTCGTTATTCATATTGGACCGTCTGACCTGGAGGTGACATTTGACCTTTAGACCCGCGCGCGCGCGCGCGGGCACTGCCGGGGATGACGCGCGCACTTCCAGAGAACTCGCGCGCGCGCTGGGGGGCGCCGGGCTGGGGGCGAGAAAACACCCCGGAGGGTTGAACGTTGGAACTCTTCTGGGTTTGGAGGTAGTTTTAGTGAAAAACCCGGAAGTGACGTCACAACCCCCACGTGACCTGCGCAGCAGAATGGAAACGACACCCTAGTGTAACTCCCTCACCTAGGCTTCACATGGATATCTCACTCGATCCCATCGACCCACTAGGGGCCCACCTACACCCCAACACGTCTATTTCTATACTACGGCCAGACTGCGCATGCGCAGAATGCCGATAGTTCAATCCCACACCCAGCCCATCAGATGCCCCTTCACGAAGGCTTCACTTTGATACCTCACTCGACCCCATTGGCCCAGTAGTAACTCCCCTAGCTCCAAAACGTCTAGCGGGATCCATACAGGGTCCAGTTTTCGACACTAGGTGACCACATCCCGACAAAAGGGCCAGTTTTCGACACCGGATGTGCCGCCATCTTGAACATACGTGCCGCCATCTTGGATATGTCCCATAATGCACCGGGTGCTTCTGATTGGACGAGAGCTCTGGAACGGATTTGAAATACTCGCTTCTGATTGGACGAGAGCTTCGCACACCCAACCCATCAGATGCCCCTTCAGCTAGGCTTCACTTTGATACCTCACTCGACCCCATTGGTCCATTAGGGGCTCCCCTAGCTCTCAAAACGGCTATGTTCATACCCTTGGGCCACCACGCATGCGCAGAATGCCACTATTTCAACCCCACACCCAGCCCATTAGATGCCACTTCACATAAGCTTCACTTTGATACCTCATATGACCCCATCGGTCCATGAGTAGCTCCCCTAGATCCCGAAACGTCTATTTCCATATCCTTGGGCCACCGCGCATGCGCAGAATGACGCTATGTCAACCCACTAGTCCAGTCAGATGCCCCTTCACATAAGCTTCACATTGATACCTCACTCGACCCCACTGGACCAGTAGTAACTCCCCTAGCTCCAACACGGTTATTTCCATACACTTGGGCCACCGCGCATGCGCAGAATGACGCTAGTTCAATCCCACACCCACCCCATCAGATGCCCCTTCACCTAAGCTTCACATTGATACCTCACTCGACCCCATTGGACCATTAGTAACTCCCCTAGCTCCAACACGGCTATTTTCATACCCTTGGGCCACCGCGCATGCGCAGAATGACGCTATTTCAACCCCACATCCACCCCATCAGATGCCCCCTCACATAAGCTTCACATTGATACCTCATATGACCCCATTGGACCAATAGTGGCTCCCCTAGCTCCAACACGGCTATGTCCATACCCTTAGGCCACACGAGTTGTCTCCCTTGCGTCAATGTGTGCAGATGGCGCTACGGTCGACGCCGTGATGGAGAAAGGGCATCCCCCCACCATCCTGGAGCCGCCATTTTGTTTGTTGTTTTCTTGCGGAGATACACGGGACAATAAACACTCGACCCTAGGGTGGTACAGATGCTAGACTGATCCTATTAACATGGTACAACACCTATAGATTATGTTTATTACTAGGACGTCAGCGAAATACTAGTACCCATCCTCCGCATGGCAGAACTGTACAACCCAGAACAAATCAGGGCATGCCTTGATCTCTCACTCGATGCCGCCATTTGCCGCTATTATCAGGACTCATATTTTTTTAGGATTGTATTCTCCCTCTTGTTCCAAAGTTGTAATTCTTGCGGGAGGCGCTGAAAATGTGTTGATTGTAAATATACTGAAAATTTGCAAGACGATTTGGGGACTCGATGAAATTGCTTTGCGTAAAGTTTAACAGGCAACTTGGGGGTCCCATTGAAACACAGATTTGACCGCTATTTCCCCTTCGACCGCCTCACTCAATTTCGGCGTTAAGATCGAAGGACATTAGAACGTCATTTATGTAACAAAGTTCGTATCAAAATAAAGCCCTCCATCTTTTATTGAATAATTTATCAACAGAATTTATACTGTTCGTATGTCATTAGGCCTAAATATATCGCCGAGGAATCGGACTGAAAGCTGATCTGTACTCGAGGGATATTTGGAACTAATGATATGACATTTTGTATATTCCTACGAAGTAGGCTACAGATCGCAAATTGTCCGGTAATGAGTCAGTCAGTCAGTCAGTCCATCCGAGTCCTTTCGTCGGCAAAATAAGGAGAACCATTGACATTAGAACCTTGATTTTTGGCATGAACGTGCATTAGGGCATTGTTACCAGCAAGTTCTGAGCTGACCGAATTCTGATGAAAATTTGATTTATAATTATTTTTTTTATTATTTATTGATAGCTCAGCGAGTGCACTGTCATGCCAATTGGGAACCCTTGGCTGTATGTTTCACTGTATATATAACACAGTACAAACCGTGATGGGATAATGAAATAGTAAATGCTAATTTTCCATCATTTGTTAGTGCATTTATCTACACTGCTATTACCAGGCAACTTGCCATTCTTAATACACACACTTCAGTATATTGTTATAGATATATGTAAACTGTGGCCTTTAACGTGTATCCTATTTCACATCCAAACATTTCATCACAGACCAAATCATGCAGGCTTCAAATTTAGGTCAAATTGCCACTGATGATGAAATATCTTACATCAACCAATTAAGTCAGCCTGGTGCAATAACCCAGCAGAACATAGACAGATCTGGTATCATCCTTCAGATTAGCCTGTGAGCAACAATGATAAAATTTACTGAGGGTGAAACAAAGCCGTCCTGCAAGCCACCCAAGGAATTTATCAGCTTGTGTTGGGACATTTTGTTGGTATCATGTAAGTTGTTTAGTAGTTTACTCATTCAAATCTCCATACCATATTTTCTGTTATTCAACAGACAAATTTCTTTACTGGTTTTAATTGTTTAAGTTTTACTGGGTTTCAACTGCTACAGATAGTAACATAGTACTGATACTGTAGAAATGGGTAGTGTGAATTTAATTATTCCATGTTTAGTACAATTTGTTCACATGAATGGTGGAATGTCTGGACTCTCAAATGAAAGTGTGTTATACATGTATAGCTCAAGCATGTCAGGTTTGAGGAACAAACATAGTTGCAATTAAGATATAACCAAAGAAATTCATGACAATTATTGAATCTAAGTAGGCCCCTACCTAACAAAATTAGCTTAATAAAAAAGGCCTTCCTGGCGTAAATTGTTTTCTTTTGAGAGAGAATGGTATTTTCTGGGTTAAGAATTTCCTGTATAAAGATAGGTTGTTCAAGGAGGCTTTGTTTTGCCGCTGTTGTGTGCATCAAGGGTATGGAAACATGATATATGCACCCAGAGCCCTGATCTACAGCTGTATAAAACTCAACATCTGGCATTGACGGCATGTTTAAAGGGTCTTAATTTATTTTCTTTGGGTAGAATTTAACTAGATAAAGTAACTTTGATTGTACTTCTTGAATATTGACTATATATCACACTGGGATATAATTTAAACAAAAACATTACCTGTGTAATTATGTCTAAATTTTTCTTGTCATTTCAAATTTTGATTCCTTGATTAAGGGATACAGAATCACTGCCACGGAGTGTGTTGGTGTGTCACAGAATCACTGCCACAGAGTGTGTTGGTGTGTCACAGATTCACATCACCACAGTAACTGGTAAACTATTCATTCAATCCCATCACTTTTAATCTTCAACAAAATATTCAATACTGTTTTAATCGAAAATTTCTGGTGATTTTTGATGAAAATCTCTGGTGATTCTGACTTGGGCTGCATGTGCCCATCTTAATATAGGCAGGATTTCAACTTGGGGCTGGGGGGGAGGGGGGGGGGGGGGGGATTGCCAAGAGCTCAGTGCCTGTCCTAATGCCTACCTTACTTCGTAGGTCCTGTGACGCATAGTCACACTGCCATGTTTATTAATGGTATAATAATCTCTAATCTATCTAGCGATTATTTGTTCAAACGATCAATGAACATTTCACACTGCTCGACTGGCTTAATTACCGGCGCTCATAATAACTGGGTCATGCGTTTTTAAGCTCTTAAGACGTTTAACGAGGGTATTATTGCGCCGTAATCGTTTTCCAGCGCACGGTGGAAAGAACAAAAAACGAACAGCGCTAAACACAAAGGGGAAAAAATGATGTCGGTCTCCTTGCGAACGAACGAGATCGTCTCCTGGAGAAAGAACGAACATTTTTTTAAGTTTGTTTTTCCTTCGTTTTACACTATACGGGAAAGGAAATGTGTAGCATCGTTTCGTGTTTTTGCTCCGTTTTGAACGAATGAAACAAAAACGATAATTGGACACGTTCCCTACGGAATTATTTTTCCCCGACAGTGAAATGACTAAATTGTGCGGTAGATTTGTCCAGCAGTATTCACATATCCAAAACCCCGTCAGTTGACTTCAACTTATCACCGCTGTGAACAACCATTATAGATATACCAAGCAGCAAGAAAAGAACGTGGCGATCGCAACCAAATTTCCTGTTTAACTCGTCACCCCGTTGCTTCGATAACACAGCAATGCTGACCGACAGCATGTGTTTCCATACAGACTGGTCCAGCGAAATCCACTGATATTGGTGGAACATATGATATCAATACAACCGTAGTTAATGATATTATCAGGCAATTCCTAGTTCTATATTGTCTATCGATATCCAATTGATGATATGTCATCGAAACCCGTCATTCCCATGGTTAAAAAGGCAAGCGCGGGACTATCGATGGCCAAATTCTCAGAAAAGCTCGTGAAACGACGTACGTCAAACGAAAACGGGGACGACCCCGCAATATCGGTTCAGAATGTCCGTATCCTGAGACTTAAGTGACGCATGACAAAAAAGGAAGAGAGGTTAACCCTATCCGGCCTGGGCTTTTTCGGACCTGCCCAGGCCTGGTGGGGGGGAGCGAAATGCCTCCCCCTAATTATTTTTCTTATTCCTTGAGCTAGGGGGCTCAAACTTACCACATTATACCCTTGGGTCAAGCTCTCCCAGAAAATATAAAAAAATCCAAGATGGCAGCTTTGGTGACGTCACAGTGTCGTCATTTTCAAAAGCGGCATTTTTGGTCGATTTTTTAGTCAGATTTTTCCAAATTTTTTATTTATGCAATTTCTCCGCAAAAAGTGCTTGATAAATTAGTAAATATTAATGTGATGTGAAATAAAATAGTTTCGCCCACATTTCCTCGCGAAAAAGTAGAAATTTTGAAGAAATATGACGAAAACAGCACTTTTCTGGTACTCCATGTGGCCGCCATGTTGAATTTACCCATGATCCTCTGCTCGTGGAGTTATACAAATAATCTCAAAATGACACAAATATGATAAACTGTAAAGTCACGGAGTTTCAGCTCTCCATTTTTTGTCGTTCCGGAGCACAAACAGTTTGGCTACCCCCCCCCCCCACCCCCACCCCCCAGGCCTGGTAGAGTTAATACTATCTGGCATGGAGATATATGGCCCCGAAATCCAATCAGATAACGTCACTGTGACGTCATCCTGACAGCCATCTTGGATGGGTTTTTTTATATTTTCTTTTAGAGCTTGATTGAAACATATCATATGGAAAGTTTCAGCGCTTTTCCACAAGGGGTAACGAAAATAGTCAGGGGTGACCAAACAATCCCCTCAAAGGCTGAGACGCATCCCCAATCGCCGAGGCTTGGTGGGGAGGAAATGAAAAATACGTCAAAGAAGAGTAGAATTTTTTATAATATACACACTCTCAAAACTACTGCATACAGTGTAAATCATTTGTGTTTACCGTGATGTGTACATTTCGTAACGCCTTCGTGTACTTCACAAAATGGATAATGTAACCCTTGATCTATACAAGGCAGTTTAATAATAATTATTATTATTATGAACATTCAATACAGTCGAAACACACATGCGCACTACAATATAAAACAGATTGGCACGATACGATACCATACACAGAATATGCATAATATATGTACACTACACCCTAAACAATACACATACGATACAAGTTCACAAGCGGTGGCTCGCACGAAAATACAGTTCATAAAGACTACAAAACGGCACATCACAGACACATACATTGTAGATAGATATATATTCACAATCCAATACAAACCAACGCAATTTCTGAAACAATTTCGTTCTGCGTTCATGCACATTTGGACCGATATATTCATTTTTACCCCCAGTTGAAATAGAATCGGGAAAATTTGAGCAATCGTTCAACATGTTTAATACACTGTCGCAAGATACGTCAATCGGATATAATACACCAGAGATTGGTCACCCAGCATTGGGACGCGCCCTTATAAAAAGTTTCTTTTTCGTGGACAGATATTGCAAGGTTAAAGATATTTTCTTTAATACCTAGACACTGGACGTGTCTTGGATGAACAAGGTGATATATAATAAAGGTCCCCTTTACAGTGGTAGCTTTTAGAATTATTAATCTGTACGGACCTGATAGCTGATACAGATATATGATTATAGAGATTATGATTATGCGATATACCGTATTATTTGCAGTAGATTAGAAGACAAACGCTTTATTGATTAATTGCAAACAAAGGTACGTTAAAGAATTGAAATTTCATGTTTGTCTATACAAGCCTTTTAAAGTGTTTTCAATTTACCGAGATTCGATATTCCCACAGCAACAAGCAGAAATATCGAAACGCAAATTCTGTCGGATTGATCGTATTCTATATAACAGGTTCAAAGGATCGATAATACAGTTACAGTTATAAAAGGTGTCAAGGGATTTGAAGATCATCTCTGAAATTACATATTCATCAGCGCAAAGAGTTGACCAGTCAACGGACCAATAAAACGCAGGCGCCGGTATACACATACATAGTGTGCTTGTATTGATAAGAAAGAACGAAACGACCATAGAGAAACTTTCGCTTTTCAGCTTGGAGTCAGACGATCCCTGAATACCAGCTCGTCGATATTTTAACCATATAAATATACCAATGTACATGAGAAAGGACACCCCATTGATCGCTAGCAGATATAGACTCACGAATGCAGATGTCCACGACATGAAAGCGGCATTATATAGCAACTGACATACCTCACACTCAGATGCAGCTGGCGAGGAGGCAATACTGAGAAAGAAAAATATCAACAGAATTCCTAAAGAGCTGGCCCAAGGGGCCACTACAATCACGATTTTAACAGCAGGTTCATAACCAACCCTGTAGTATAACATCGGCGCAGCTATGGCATATATCCGATCACAAGCTAGGCAAATTGTACAACCTACATGCCCATAGACACTAAAAAGACTAAGCCACATGTATGTGGCCGAGCAACACAAGTAAGTATTCGAATCAGCAATTCTCAGGGCCGACAGCCAGAAAGGGATATCAGTAGCCGCACAAATGGGCATCATCATATTCGCCACAGCAATATTTTGAATGAAGTATTTAGCCCTTAAAGTCGAAAACTGGACTCGTACGAGCGCGGTTAATACAAAATAATTGAGTAATACCGAGGCACAGGCAACAGCTATAGCAATTCCTTGCATTATGAATTTTGGCAGTGGCACCATGTTTACTGGTACAGCGGAGTTACACACGATGTCGTCAATATCTTCTTGAACAGCCCCTGTCAAGTTGAAGTCGAAGGAGTTGTTGTCCATTTTCATCTTGTAAAGAAGCCAATCTCAGATAGGGCACGTTTGGCTGTTGAAGAAGGAAGAAAAAAAGAGTAAAGAATTACATCGTAAATCTTGCCAGGGAGGCCTACTCATATATCACGTATTTGTTTAAACAAATTCTACCACCGTATTTGTCATAGCGTAACAGAACTTTCGTTTCAGATTGGTCCAAATCTCGCGCCCACAAACTGTGTCGTATTAAAGGCAAGCGCCTCTCCTCCGAACGGTACAATATTGAGACGACCAGCTTATGCTGTACTGTTTTGTTCTCTTGATAGTTGTATTGAGATCGTTTTTCCAGTACAGAAGCGTAACATGTAAATGTGTTATCGATGGCCTATTTTTCGTTTATGCCTATAAAACGCTCACCTGATCAATTCAGAGTAATTTTAACAGCTGTTTTCTTGATGGATTGTATCAGTGTTTGGTACAGATCATTAGCATTTGCTGACAGGTGATGACATAATTCTTTTATGGAGTTATAGCTATTTTTATGCATCTTTGCCAATAAGTTCTGGACGATGTCCGCCATGTTGTTTCATGATGACACATCTAGACAGATTTGTATCTTGCTATAACTATTTATTGTCGCTGTTAGTAATAACTAACGATCTGATTATTCTCAGAGGCATAATAGTTACTTATTCTCTTGGAATTAATGACTGTGAAATGTTTAATAAGCCGTAGAGTGAACTCTTATGGGTGGCTGTACAGTGTTTTGGTAATTTGGGAGGTTCCCGATAGGGGGCGCGCTATCGAATCACTGCACGAGCGGGAAGATATAAATACGTCGACGAGAGGATCAGAAGTCAGATTGCTCTAAGCTTTCTCACTGAGAAGATCTGCCAATAAGGTACAATATGGGTTCTTACACTGATGATATGGCACTGAGTGACAAATAAAGAAGCCTTACCCCACCACACAGATGTCCCATACATTTTAGAGATGAGCCATAAAAACCCATAACCCGTAACAAACCCATAACCCGTAAGAAACCCGTAACACCCGTAAGAAACCCGTAAGAGTTACGGGGTGTTACAGATGTATCTGTCCTATGATGACTATTAGCGATGAATAATCCTAACCCGTAATACCCGTAAGAAGTTACGGGGTGGTACGGATGTGTGCAACTGATGTTTTGAGTGCTTATAGATGAATGAACCCAGAATCCATAACAAGTCTATAACCCGTAATACCCGTAAGAAGTTACGGGGTATTACTCTGATGTTGTACCTGTGTTACAAGCAAACCTAGTGAGGAAGTATACCCATAACAAATCCGTAATACCCGTAAGCAGTTACGGGGTATATTACAGTGATAAACCCATAACACCTGTATGCTGTTACAGGTTATTTACACTGAAGTGGTGTTATTCTGAAGTGTATACAGAGATAATGAGTGACCTGTAACAACCCATAACTACCCATAACCCATCCATGAGAGTTCATGTGTTATATATTACATGTATACACAGAGGTTACGTGATCAGTTTAATGCGAGTGTTTGAGTCAAGTTTCATCACACCACGTCACGTTATACAATATACATCTTGTGTTTTCTATGGCGAATAAAACCATACCTTTATTATGTTGAAACTTGAACACAGTGTTAACTTCATCTATGCAGTTTAAGTTCAACCTATCCTATCTACGAGTTCAGATATCTCTCTATATCTGTGGTGTCAGAATCCTAGACGTTATATCGAAGTATCGTACTGTGAAGTACCGAGATGTACCAAGAAGTACCGAGATGTTCGAGAAGTGTATAATTAACCGCTATCCTGACCGGTACATGTTCTGAGCATCACTAATAGTGTATTTCAATTACATTATATGGTGGCCAGTGTGTGTGATCGTTACATTTTCTGGTGTCAGAAGTGGGATTCACCGTTAATGAGAATCGGAGAATTCAGAGAGACGAACTCATTGCCTAGCTTTGACTCATCACTTGATGTGGATGAATTTATTGAGACAATTAAAGCTACAAGTCTGATATTGCTGATGTTATATGTATATACCCATCTTGGACAAGATGGAAAACGTGAATGTCAAAATGCTACGCCGAGGTAGACGTACTGCTGTAAGACAACACGAGAAAACCTTACTAGAAGACAATATGAGTGCTAGTGATGTAGACGCTACTGAGGAAGATGATCTAAATGGTGCGAAATTATTGGAGATGGATACTCCGTTAGAGGGGCCACCCGCAGGTCACTCAGAAGGCATTACTTTTAAGCATGACGTGTATGTGTCTGATGTAAGAAAAGAAGTTGCTGAAGCAGTAACCGAAGCTATGCGTGGGGTAATGAAAGACTTTACTGGGGCGCTGAGTAGTGTTATGGGTGATGTCGTTCAACAAGTTAAAGGGTTAACTGAACACAAGGGCACTAGAAGAGATCAAGCTTCTGATCCCCATCCTATCAGATCTACTCCGAGGATTTCTGATCGTCATGACGATGATAGTTCTGATGATGAGACCGGTGATGAATCTAGCCGTTCAAGTGCGAGAAGTAGCACAAGGGCTCGGAGTGGACACCATTATGCCAAGCTTCCTCCATTTACTGGGCAGGAAAGATGGGAAGTTTGGTATAATCGGTTTATTGATGTCGCTCGTCTTAGAAACTGGTCAACTAGGGAGAAATTAGACGAATTACTCCCTAGATTACAGGGTAAAGCCGGCGAATTTGTGTATGGTCAGTTGTCTAGAGATGTTAGAGCTGATTTCAGTCAGTTAGTAGACGAACTTGATCATAGATTCCGTAAAGTGGTAACTTCAAAGGCTTACGGTGTTAAATTTAGTAATCGTAATCAGAAGTCGGGTGAATCTGTCGAGGATTATGCCTCCGAGTTAAAACGGCTATATGATAAAGCGCATTCGAATCGTGATCGAGAAACACGACGTGAGGATTTACTGAGACGGTTTCTTGATGGTCTTATCGATGAGAAGGCACGATTCCAGGTGGAATACATTAAAGAACCGGAAACGATTGATGACGCCGTTGTTGAAGTAGTACGTTTTATGGAGGCTAAACATAGATGTTCTCAAGAGAGCGGTGGAAGTAATCCAAGAAGCCGTAAAACTGCCCGCAAGGTAAAATGCGGAGATGACGATTGCATGGATATACCTGATGACAGTGTACGGTCCAGTATACAGACTAGATCTAAGGGTGATAGATCTAAGGACGTTGTGACGAAATCAAAATCTGATGATTCCCCGAAGGAAAACATGACGAAACCTGCTGATGTGAACAAATGCGTGACCGAGATACAAAAGTTCAGGCAAGAGATGAGTCATCTGATGGGATCTCTGGATCAACGTATGGGAAAATTGGAGAATTCCAGTGGTAGTGGACCACCAAGACGGAATTTTCCACGTCAAACCATGTCAAAACCCTTGAATGTGTCTGGTCAAGGTACAGGCATGACTCGTAATCATGCAGCTTTCACTGGATGTTACCGATGTGGGGGTGACCATTTTATTCGCGACTGTATGTACCAGTTGTCTGGTCAATTACAGGTTTCCGCGAAACCGTTCGTACCTAGAGCTCAAATGAATCGAAGATATGAGCCAGTTTCTGTAGTGCCTGGGCATACCACTGGTGAGAAGTCTGTTTCACCAAACTGCCAGGGGCCGGTCAATTAGGCCGGGAGTCGGTCCCGCGAGATAAAGGCCTATCTGATGTGACATCTATGAAAATGACGAATCCGTATGATCAAATCACTGGTCATGAGATATTGAGACGACAAAGGCCGAAGTCTGAAGGTGTTTATGTTAAGAACACATTACAGGGTGTAAATGTGACATATACAGTAGACACTGGAGCGACGAAGACTATAGTTTCTGATGGTGTTTTCTCGAAAATACCACAGGACAGACGTCCCAAACTAAATGATGCTGGGTCTAAAACGTTTGTT